>JAQFZH010000443.1:0-33231 GCA_034695485.1 Entomobrya nivalis | reverse complement strand
TATATGATTTAAACTAACGCGACAGTTAAGTAATTTTAGAATAAATTAATGTTCTTTTGTTACTAAAACATTCAGTTATCATTGTGTAATTACTTTTGGATTAATTAGTAGACAGTACTTTATTCGTGAACGGGTTAACATTATATTCGCAGTCTTTTTACATTCATTTCAATAGTAATCAGATCAGTACTATAACCCAATTGTAGTTGGAAGGGAAGGCGCACAGGGTTCCATTTCAATATTTTATGAAGTCTAGTATCAACTTCCACTTTGACCTTTCACATGTCAATCCCTTGGGTCTCAGATCTCCCCACTTATCATAAAAAGATACAAGATTCCCCCTGCCTCTACACCACTTCCCGAGTATTTTATATGATCATGTAAAACTAGGGAAAAAAGCTATGAATGACGAGCTTATTTGTTGCTTACCAGTTTCTTCTGCCAAAAAAAGAAAAGTCAAAAGTCAGACACGACAAAGAAACTTTTTTACGTCTAAAATAAGTAGTGATAGTGCGGAGCATAAGAAGAAAAAAACTTGGTCCGCTCTAGTCTACTCCTCCTCCACTTTACATCTTCCTGCTGCTTTAAGCTCACCTTCTCCAGGCTTTTATCCATCTGCTTTCCTGAAAAGTTGTATCGTTGCGTCATTGACAATAGTAAAAAGGGAGGAAGGAGAAGAAGTTGTAAAAAAAGAGTAAGCAGGAAGTAAACGGTGGATGGGGAAAGGTATGTAAAGAATTTTTTATTTTGCCTTTTTGTTGACCGGTCAAAACAGAGAAGGAAATGGCATCATCATCAAACCTACTCCCTCTCGTCGTACATTTGTAAGTTGGCGAAGTATGATGATGGGATGCATTATAAACTTGATTTCTCATGCAATAAACTATCAAACAGGGCAAACCAAAAGCAGAGGCGGCCATTTTTGTCTAGTCTAGTGTGGCATGACATGGCAGTGAACTATGTAGTATGCCCATCCATGCATGGGAACAAGCCAACAAGCTAAAACTAAATCCAGGAGAGTGTATAGCGACTAGTGGGGCAAGTTGATGATCATAAGGAACAGCGGAAGACTGTTTTACGGCCATCCTGTGCTTTATCTTTTCCAGGTAACTTTTTAAAGTAACTGCTTTCTGGTATCTGCTATGTCTCTGGAATACTGCATCTCTAAGTAGTGTGTTTTTTTGAAGACGATGGAGATACATTTCTATACATTTTTTTATTGTTCGGGATTGTACATATATTCATATTAAATAGGAATGAGAATAAACGAAACTCAGGGAAATAAGAAGGAAATGTCTGTGAAAGTAAGAGGGAATAGCGAAAAAGGTGGTCAAAAGAAATAAGGAAATAAAGTTTTGAAGGTAAAAAATGTACATATTCCCATATAAAAGTTGAAGTAATATTTTCTGTTTGTGGTGCTGGTGAAGTAACATACACCATACGATATCTACATTTATTTCTTCACGTGAGAGCATATATATTATTACTATTGTGCATTATAAAGCCGGAAAGGTAGAAAAGTACTTAAAAGCCAAAGAGCCACCATCAAGAAAAGACTAAGAAAATCCAGCAATCTTTCCACGGGAAAATAATACTACATTTTGTGTATAAGGCCATCCCAGGCCAAACTCTCTCCCTAGTCAAGTAAGTCAGGAAAAAAGGCACAACAACAGCATTAGCATCTCAACAGCAGAGAGGCCACGAAGAGGAAGAAGGGAAAAGGTAGATAAAGGATTTTCCAACAAGGTTGCTAATGGGCTCAATAAATTACGATGCAATGCAAAATCCATTGTGTGTTGCTGAGTTCGCATTTCCATCACACACCGACTTTCCCTCTCGTCTTAAGTTGTATGAGAGAGAAAGGTGTATGAAGTATAAAATGAATGGAGAGTTAAGAACTGAGTTTTCTTCACATTTTATTGTAAGAAAATGGGATCCTTATAACTTTTGTGGTCTTTTCCTGTATGGCTTGGCCTGGTGCTCGGCAAAATGGAGAGAAAAGCGGAGCTACTCCAAATGAATGTGCTGTGTATCATTCACTAAAATGTACTTTTACTACTTTGCCATCATCCACATACACTCACTTACTCATTCACCGTCATCACCACCATCAACTCTACCACACACACACATACACCATCGCATCGTTACTTAACTTCACCTCAACCTTTTGCATACACTTAACTTTCATTTTACAAGATTTGACCTCATACACGGGTAATATATTATCTGGGGTGGGTAAACTATTTAGAGGAAAGAAGTACCGAAATGGAGAAAATGAATGGGAGAATGGAAGTGAAGTAGAAGAAAAGTAAGTAAAAAGCGACTAGACTTCATAGATTTTAGCACAAAAACATATTCCCTAAACTTTATTCAAAGCGAAAGAGTATTAAGCAAGAAAACCGATAGGAACCTACTCAATGAGTACATGGTGCATGTATGTATATAAAAGAAAGTAGTTGTAGAACCCAAACCTGAGGTTTTCTTAATGTGCTCTTAACTATGCATTATTACCAGATTACCTTCTAACAACTCATTCGCTCCTCTTATTACTTAATTCATTGCAAAATTAATAAAAGTGAATATCCTGCTTCATCTAAATCTGCGTTGTGTTCATTGATACACTTACCTAGGCTATAAAATATGGAATGAAATTCATTAAAAATATTTTATTTTTTATTATAAATGGCCAATATCAAAAAGTTTTACATGGATTTTCCTTTCAAAACAATAACTGCTAATCGGCATTAGTGTAAAGGTATGCCTGAACATTTTTTACGAACGTTTCTTCTGTTTTTTTCCACAACTTAATCATAATTTACTAATATTACATTAGGTACAAATGTATCGACTGATTATGTACGCAGATTTGTTTACACCAAATAATATGATTCAACATGCTAAACTCGCTGTCGCATGCTGTCTTGTTTTTACGAATTCTTTTAGTCCAAATACAAAAGAGGAATGGGTAATATAAAACGTCAAAAATAACACGACAAATCAGAAAAACATGCGGAAACTTTTCTAGTTTATTACACCACACGATACAAACAGTGATGCTATATATTATGAGTGATAAACGAACTCCCTTGATGCAAAGAATAAAACAACTTTTTACAGGCTTGTGTTCTGCAATATTCAATGAATACCTTTAATATTTTTTTAACAAAGGAGAATGAAACAGCTTCCAAATTACATCACACAATTTTCTGTTGATGACTCTAAGGTTGATGAATAAGCGCGTGGTGGTGTTTTCGCCATCAAAGCTGAGGTTTTCCGTTGTTGTTCTTTCTACTGGAGCACCACCAACAATACACCTTTTCCATTCTTCGTTTTAAAAAGTTTTTGAAACTTTTTCACAAGGCAGATTGATGATATTCATCAACATCATCTTTTTTTTCTCTGGAGTACTACTTAGGATACTGCTATATACTTATCTGTTTGGAAGTAACTTGTCCCAAAAGTTTAAAAGTCTTTAGTAGCCTAAATACCTTGATGTCGCTGGGATGATATCCTAATCTATACATGAGCATGTTATACACTATACACCACAAACTCAAGCAAGCCAAAGAATTAAACACCTTTTTTATCTGGGGATTGTATAATATGATGTTATAGATCCCAAGATATTTACACCACACTCCATTGTTGTGCTCTTTTGTAATTTTACATTGTTCGGAACACTGATATCTCTTGAAAATAATCTCATGCAAAAAGATTTGTTAGTTTCAACTTTAATAAATATCATAAAGCTAAATAGTTTTTACACGGACAGGTTTGTTTCCCTTGATGTCTTGTTGTTAGTTTCCTTTTTGGTTGATGATGGAATACACTACACAGTGCTCAGAATTTTCCTTTTGATTCTCCTGACGGTATTTTTTACTTTACCGTCGTCGTGTTTGGAAGCAAAGCAGCCAAGTTTGTGAACAAGCAATGTAGTAAGACATAAAAAGGAAACTGACGTTGATGCTGATGATGACGAGGAAGAAGGGGAGAAAAAGTAGGGAAGGTAAAACGTAACGAGCGTACTTTTGTTAAATGTGCAAAAGTTGAGGTTTTTGTTCATCAGAAAAATCTTTCCTTGTCATCATTGAAAGAATATACCTATACCTTATTATTAAACCGAAGCAGGAGCAAGTACACAAGCATAACGTATTATTATTATTACGTATATCATTATTGGGAGGTATGGGTTCTTGACAAAATATACCACCGCACACACCGGAGACACGTGTACAAGAATGAATTGACATGAGGTAGAAGTAGAGGAGGTGGTGACGGTGACGTTACATTATGTTGAATTGTTGGTTGGTATGCATGAGGAAACTCTAAAAAGTACAGAATTTTCTATAATTCATATGAATCCTAAAATATAAAGTATGTATGCTATGATTTTAACTGTGAAATAACCTGAATAGACGTTGTAGCATTGAGAAAAGAGTGAAAGAATGGATCGGCTACGGTTGTTCAGCATCACCATGCAGCCGCATGCCTGCAAAGTAATATTCATCCTGGGGAAAATAAGTAGTGTCTCATCACAGCAGATCATCATCGTATACCTTTTTTACATGGACTTCACAGTTTTGTGATCGCCAAAAGAGTTTATATTGAAAATATCGGGATCCTATGCACCTCAAATTTTCCTGCTTTCTTCGGGTGATTTAGTTTTTGTAGCAAAACTTTTTCTTATTATGACTCATCTCAAAAGTTAAAATCCAGCTTTAGCCTTAAATGACCTATTGTAAAGAAAAATGACTCATAAATGGAACTGGGGAAAGACTTCAGGAATCTGGATTGATTTATTTCAAAGTAGATGGAAACCTATGATGGTAACCCGAACATCACATTGTACCTGATGATGATGATATAACCATCCATTGAAAACTAAATATTTGGAGTACTTAATTAATCCAGTGTAGAAAATTGTATATATATTGTATGTCTGTACATCGATGTTTGCCGCATCCACTGCACAGACTAGGTACTCGGAGAGAACTAAAGTACATGCCTAATTTATATTTTGATTCATGTTATTAATTTAAGCACAGATTTTTTTTGTAAAGAATTCGTCTACTATTATCCATGAGGGAAAATGCAATTTACCTTTTATTAATGTGTACCTTATGCATGTTCCTTGTAGTATCTAAATGAGATCTTCCGGACCATCTGCACACTCACAAAAGGATTGTATACACTGTCAGAGTTTTTCTCATTTCAAGTGAATTAGCCAAAGCGAAAATCCAGGTCAGCTTCTAAAAGCCATGAATCTCATTAACAAAAAGATAACTTTTTTCTCTCTCCGCAATGTGTGTCTGTGTTTAGATAATACCACCACACACATAAGCAAGGGTTGGTTGGTTTGTCGTATCTCCTTCAGCTTTACTATATACTCAAGCTTTGTTAGAGCATCCTCCTACACAAAACCGAAAGATTTACATCTATACATGGACACATGCACACACATTTCACATCATTATCGTCTTATCGTTCCTTTTTTTGTTGTCGTAAAGCCATGCAGAAAACAGGACTAGTGAACTATTCGGAAAACGTAGTGTTGTGAGTGCAATCTACCTTCCAATCCCCATTTTCTACCTTCTGGTCACTTTTATTTCCTCCTTTTTGTTACAAATGATGCGTAGTTATCGCTTAGATTGAACTGAGAAGATTAGCGCAAGCAGTTAGTTAGCTTTTGTGAGAGTGCATGCATGTGTGGTGGTGGAGTGGGGGGGCATGGGTCGACTTTATTGATCTGTATCTCTGGATGTGTAGAACAATTGCTTGGACGAATTGGTTTGACTCGATGATGGTGATACAGATGATGAGGGACATGAATAAGTAGAATGTATTGAGATTAAATTCAGTCACAGTCGCTCACACACAGAGAGCTCCAAAGTTTTTCCCCTCTTAGTTTTCTCGGCTTAGTAATTAGCAAAATGAATACATTCCCACTTCGCCTTTCGCACCAATAATAATGTAATGCTCGAGAGCTTACCTTACCTTATACTCATTTCTCCTTACCTTTATTCGCGGCTGCTTGATGCGACGCTATTTTTCTACAGCTTTTTGGAATGAAAGTGGGCGTTGTAGGTAGAAAACAAACAATAAAAAAGTGTAGGATAAACAAGGTGGACTGAAACTCCACTGCTTTAATTGAAACTGAATACATAAAAGCCTCCATTTTCATCCAGTCATCCATCCATCCATACGGTCCAATTTGGCTCGTGCTCAGCGTTCACCACCACCACCAACCAACCTCACAAACCTTCAAATAGAAGCAAAAGTATTAGAGTAGCAACAGTATGCTCTTAGGTGATGTGATGGTGGTGGGTAAAAGAGAAATGATGCTTTGGATGCTAATGTGAAGAGCAGAGTACACAAACACGTTAAAAAACAGAAAGAGAGGAGACAAAACAACAGAAAATGGTGAAAAAGGGAATGACGACGAATGATTTTACCTTTTGCAATCCACCGACCGAATAAATACCATGAATGCCACCACCACCATCACCACCATAATGTACTCGCTCTCCTCTGCTTGCATACTTACTTCAGTAGCTTTACGAAAAGTTCGTGGTATAGTATAAATAGTAATACTTTACCTAAAACGTAGCCATTAGTCCTTATTTTTCACTCTGTGATCAACTCATCCCACTGCCACCACCACTAAAATCACCTTTTCTTCTCTTTTTATTATACAAATAGCAGTGCACGCATGTGTGGCGTTTTTAATACATAATGCATGTGTCGGTCCTAGTTTTCGATGTTCTAAAGGTAACAAAACGCATTAATGCCATGAGTTTGAGTTTGCACACAATGTACTATAATGAACTGCGAAATAGTCAGTGAAGTAAAGACACAGACAGGAAATATGGTATTGCATTAAGAAGATGGTGTAAAGTGTACCAGGTTATATGTAAACAGAAAGGAAAAATAATCGTAAAAACTGTTTTAATGTATCAGAGTGCCAGTTGTTGTGTAACCAGCAAAAAAATGGAAACACTATACCTTACTGGTTGGTTGTATGCAGGTTAAATTCAGGTATTTCATTTCGTCCATCTGTATATATGAGAATACCTTATAATTATTATACAGAGATAAGTAGGTACATTTGCATGGGAGGAAAACAGGAATGGAATGTGTTGGCATGCATGCATGTATGAAGCTGTCATGGTGCGAAGTGCAATTAGTGCTTATTGGCACAAGTGTAATATAGCCAAAGTCGAGTCGAGTCAAGCCACCACCACCGCCGCCGCCACTCTACTGGGATATGAGAGGAAGAAACAAGAGAAGAACAAGAAGGGGAAAAGGTTGATGCGAACTGCGAAGTTATGTAGAGCTTATTAGAGATTGTTGCTTAGGCTGGCAACCGTCATCATCACCGTTGCGTTGTTTATATGAACACGAGCACTGTGAATCAATGTACATTCTGTTTTTTATAGGGATACATAAGAATGAAAATGACGATGATAAGTCACCGTATGGCCAAATAGGTGTATAGAAAAATACTAAAACACACAACTTGTGTGTATTTATCTTCTTTTCATTTCTCTGTCTACTCCCTACTGACAAGAGAGAGTAGGCAACAAAATACATAAGTATTTATTATATATATGCGTTCAATGTGTCTAGAAAGTGTAATGGATTACAAGTGCGTGCCCTCTCCTCTGGACTTTTGCAGTGGGAGGAAGTGAAGCATTGGAAAGTGAGAATTTTGTATCGAAAAAGATACATGCAGAGGGAGGAAGATCGAGATGAAAAACAAAGTTAACTTGATCTTATTATCAGAGAGATAGTATAAACGTGAATGTACAAACTTATAAAATGCAACAGCTACTAAAAATACTACATCAGATAGTCATATATGTAAAAGGTGGAACAAACTTAAGTAAGTTCTCGAGCTACATTGGAGATGTTCTTCAAAAAAAATGTTTGTATAGTCATAAGAGTACACAAGTAAATGTCTAATGTGTATTTAGATATGGTATTTTCGATGGGAGAGGAAGAGAGAAGAGTTTTCAGCGTTGAAGGGAGAGTAAATCCGGTCACAGGTGTGACAATGTAAGTTGCCTGTTGTATTAGTTTTCTACTTCATCCAATTAATGCCAAAGTCTCTGGGGAGTTTCATGAGCTGACGAGTTCTTTTGTTTTTCTTCTCCTCTTTTTCTGCTACACATCGCCTCTCTCTTTCTCTCTCTCTCTCTCTTGGAAAAAAGCAACAGCAGGCAAAACACAGTGAGAAGCAGACTAAAGAGTCTTTACTTGACTATGTGTAAATTCAGAAGACTCGCAAGAGAGTTTTCTTGTTACTTGTTTCTTTCTCTTAGAGCTAAAACTTACTCTCTTGGTCTGTGCTGTAATTTTTTGGCACTCTTTCCGTTTCCTCCTCCTTTTCCCCTTGGTGGTGTTCCTTCACCTGGTTTTTACTCTAATATTGTTCCAATAGTTATACTCTGACTACTTGGTTGAAGATGAGCGTGTAATATGCCAAGCCAGGTATCAAGAGGATCAGTAAAGGAGGACAGGAGGCTGTCGGCTACATATGTTGCTCCATCAGACTTTTTTTTCAAGGTGTGCCTGTCTTCTGTGTGTGCCACTATCTAGATAGATGGAAAAACACGTTCTATTATTATTACCACTATTACTTTAACACTATTCTCTGCTTGCTTTACCATCCTCATCATCATCATCGCCCACACTTTTTTTGTACACATTTTACCTTTGCTTGTCTCTCTCTTGTCGAAAAGATAAGAAGAAAGAAGACAGAACGAAACACAAAAGACCTTTTTCACCTTTACAACAGCCACATCATTCAGCAACATAGCAAGAAGGAGAGAGAGAGCTACAACATTGAAGCTTTTAAGCCAAGCCAGATTTTTCAACTTCTTTTCTTTAGAGAAAAGAACAAGTAAAGTCTTGTCTAGCCGCGCTGTTGATCCTTTTTCCTTCAAGCTTCAAAAAAGTTTTTCGTCTTGTATACTTTTACTACTCGACTTCTCATTCATGAGGATATACTGTTCTGCTTCTCTGTGTTGAGTAGTCAGTGCGATGCAATGCAATACAAGAAGAAGAAAAAAGAATGAGAATAATGTCTTTTTTTCATCTTGTTCTCGTGTATATGTATTAGTAGACAAGACGTGAAGAATAAAAGGAAGGAAACAAGGCTTCTTTTGTATTACATTACAATATCATCGACACACAACACAATTTTTCATCACAGAGAGAACAAGACGAAATAGATGCCTATTTGCTAACTAAGTTGAGGAAAAAAAAACCCAGCACCTATGTTTTTTCCTGTAAAGCTTTAAATAAGATAAATATGAGTACAATGGAACACCTTTATTTTTCAATGAACCTTACAAAAACGAATTTGTTGAACTGAATCAGATCAGAAGGAACAAACACACAAAAACACGCGTATATAAACACAACAGACAAAACAAAACAGCAAACAAGAATACCTACTCATCAGAGAAGAAATGAAAGCGCATTGTAAACGGAACAACCTTTGTATTGTTTTGCTCCATTATTATTATAAAACTAGCGTATTATGTAAACGTGAAATAAATGCAAGTAATATAGGTATATTCATGGCAGTGTATGAATTTTTATTTTGTTAATTTAAACGCAGAGAAAACCTGTGCTCTGTCTGTGATGCAAACTGAAGTTAAATGCATACTATTCACAGTTTTTATTTATGGCAGTAGTTCAAGGTGCATTGCAGTTGTGCGTGTGACGTCATCAATACAAATATTGGGGATTCGATATTGTGTATTGCATGACAACTTTTAGATGATGAAGCGTTATTCTTAACTTTTGTATTTCTCTCATTGATGATATCCCAGAGGAAAATGTAATTGTAAGTCGACTTCATCTCATTCCCTAAACTGCTCATGATATACAATTTCATTTATTGTCTTGCCGTGTGTAGTATGCATATCCAAAAAAGGATGAATCCAATTCCGTAATATACAAGTCAGAAAAAAGTACTCAACACACAAATCCATTTATTTTCTTCCATTGATTCTGCTGATTCCTTCTTCTTTGCACGAACTCATCTACCAAAAAACATAACCTTAAAGAATCATTTATTGTGCTCAATATGCTAACAAATATACAAACTGGGTTATACATTGTTCATGAATTGAAATGAATACTATGTATAGCTATGTAGGTAGATAGACACTTCCACAAAATATATATGCCCATTACTTATATACGGCAATAAGTTTACCATATGCATTGTAAATAGCTGAAAGCGCGATTGGTGTTTGCTCTCATTCCATTTTTTCCCTGTTTTCTCTCTCTCTCCTTATTTATCGATCTCGTATCTAATTGGACGATGAAATGCAGGTAAGGAAGGAGAAAACAGGAGAAGAGCCAAGCCAAAGCAACACATAGTAGCAACAGAAGAAAGAATAAAATTGGTATTTTATGTTTTGCCTTTTCCCTAACTTCTTTTTCTCCATCTCTCTGACTGCCTTTCACATCTTTTGTTTTTCTCCTTCATTTTCTTTCATCCATCCTCTTCTACTCATCCATATAAAACACCAGTATTACCAATAATCATACACCTAGATAGGTAGGTATAAGAAATTGTATATGAAATAACATCACATCATACACAAGTGTGTAACATCTATTGTATCTTTCTCGCGTTCTCTTGTGTGTAGTCTGTAGATTATTGTCTATTATGTAAAAAGTAGCTCGATGAGATACTTTGTTTTCCAACTACCACACATATGCACGTACATACCTGGAAAATGCATACACACACAACAGCCCTACTGGATAGTAGACTTAGCAGCGCATACTAATAAAGAATTTTCCTCTTCTTTATATTATTTTTCATCCTTGTGTTTTCCATTTATACCAAATCATTCTCCGGTTATTCGGCTAAAAGAAAAAGAAAATTATTCGCTTTCCTGTTGTACACGTACACATATGCATAGTAATACACTTTCCCTTTTTAGCATCACATACCACCACCGCCACCGATGAGCTTGGGGAAATGGACAAGAGAGGAAAAAGTTCAATAGGTTTCGTTTCTTTCAGATTCCCTTTTTGCTTGAGCGTGTCTCAGTGTCTGTGATGATACCTTCTTACCTTTTCCGTTTCTACTTAACTTATTTCTCTAGCTAGTTGAGCCAATTGTTCATTTCCCAAGTCATCTAATTCCGTGCCTACCTTACTACTTACTTAACTTCTCTGAGAGAGTAGAACAGAACAGTCCGAATATTATTATTGTACTCAAATAAATGGCTCATCTATACATATGTCTACTTTGGTATAAGATATGTATGTATAACATTTATACTAACCAGATGCACACACACTCACGTTTTTTTCCTACTCGTTTCAATAAACTATACTACCTTATTGGAATCGGAAGAAAAGTGAAGGTATCCAGCAGTGGGCATCAAGAGACCAAAAGACAAGAGTATATACAAAAAAAAAGGTATTTCAGATTATTATGAAGAAAAGCCTTTCTTTTCTGTTCTTGACTCTGCTCTGTTATACAAGTTTGCGTGGTACTGAAAGAAATCCTCATTTCCTTTTTTATTCCCAGTTGCAGGTTATAGAGCAGTAGTCATCCTTGTAATGGCACTTGTTCTTATATCTGTGTATATTCTTGTATACAGTTTATATTAAGCTTGTGTTTTGTGTTGTACATGTGCACTAGCGAACAAGGTAGTCAGGGAAGAATAGTCTCTGGAGAATAGGTCGTGCTTCATTAAATTTGCACAGGTACACATGTTGCCCTCAATCTACTACACAGCGGTAGTGGTAGAAAGTATATGTCTGCTTGTTACACATACATATGTACACGGCTTTTCTCCCTCTTTTCAATGTTTGATTTTCCTTTTCCTCCAGAGCTGTGTGAGAGGTGAATTGAGCGAATGAAACGATGTGGGAACGGCTTCTTGTCAATTCAATTGCACTTAGTCAAGTTGCTGGTTCAATTCTTGCTTTCACTTGTATTTTCCTCTCAGATATATTCTAAACATATTCTGTGTAAAATACAATCTCCCTTCTAACATACTTAAATAAGTAAATATTGCCGTATTTATTATTATTTGATTTGAAATGAGGGAAAAGGTGAAATTGCACATTTGACAATAAAAAAACAGTGTCAGATGTGCAGCTCTTCACTACATTTTATATTTTCTCTAACTTCACAAATTGTGTGTTTTATGGAGTATTTTTGAAGCATACTTATCTTTTTACCTTTTGCCGTTCCATTTTCGGTTCTTCATATTCTGTTTGATTTGTTCGCTTTTATTTGTAGGTTACTTGTTAACCTAGAATGACATGTTGCCTACTTTGCTTTGGTACATACTTGAGGGCGAGACAATGTTGATTTTTTATTCTATTTGATTCTGTCAATGTACAGCGCAAGCTTGTATGCTTGTTCTAAACAGGAAATAAAAATCATAACTGACAAGTGGATTACAAGAGAGTAACAAACAAAATAACATCAACAATCAAAATGCATATTTGCTAGTGTCATGCCGCAGATTTTTTATAAGCTCGGTACTACAAAAACATAATTTTAGAAATCCTTTTCTGATAAAAGACATATTCCAAGGATCCTATATTGAAATAAAAAACATACATTATACTTAAAGAATAGTTCTTCACTCAGCTCTTTGGTAGTCAGTCGCTTCGCTTAAATTTTGCCACTTTTTGTTGACATTTCAAAGCGAAGAACGACTCTCATCGCTTTTTTGCTATTTGTTGATGTTGATACCTACAAATGGTTTATTTTTATCATATGCATAAATACGTTTGTATGCATAAAAAGTTTTTTTCCTCTGTAAAAGCTTTTAGCATTTTCATAAAGGCGGCAGGTGGGAAAAAGTGGAAACGAATTCTATTCTGCACGAAGAAAAGAAAGAAAATACAATGCAGGCTTTAATGAAAACGTGATAAAAGCGGATGAAAGGGTTTAAAGCTCCATTATCCTTTTCATGTTGGTGTAGATGATGGTGCTGATAGTGGCTCAGGTAAGAAGAAAAGGAGAGAATGGCAAAATAGTGGAATTATAATGCGTACACACTGACTTGACTATACACTCTACACGCACAACAGACAGATTGGATCTTTTACCAAAAGAGTGGTCATAAAAATAAAAGGCTTCAGGTAAAGTGTGGCATTAAAATAGCATCTAAAACGCTTACAGCCACTCTCACAATTAACTGCTTTTACCCAGTTAGCAGTGTTGAAAAGGTATTTCATTTTAATAGAGCGTCCAACACATGGTCGAGAAGCAAGCGGAAATTCCTTCACTTGATTCTTATAGCAGCACACTTAATTTTATAACTACTCATGCTTTTCCTTCCTTCCTCTTCACTTCATGCACACACCTGAGTTTACTAGGCCATAAACTTACACTTCCATAATACCAACTCACCAAGGCGAGGTTTGCCTTGCCTGCCTGCCCTTGTTTTGCACAGCAATAATTTCGGGTAAGACGCAGATCAGCCAAATTGTCGTGGTGGTTGAGTCGGCAGTGGTAAAGAAGACTATTAACCTCTATACCCACCTATCTCGTTTGGTTTCCTCTTGAAAAGGCGGAATAATAGCTTAAGCAGTTTTTACAAGCTTTTTGCCTATTCTTTCCATATTATTCTAACAGTATGGTACTATGAATAACGCATCACAGAAAGCTCTTATGTAAGCATTCTAAGGCATTTTTTCACAACTTCGCTCCTCGTTTCTTCACTTCCCCGGTATGATGATGGTGATGATTATATCACCTTTTTCGGGTTCTTACTACGAGACTTGTAGAAGCTTGTAGAGCTCTAGAGGTGATGTTGATGACTCTGATTCACTAAAATATTAAAGTAAAAGGGATCTTTCCACACCTGCAATCTGCCCTAATACATGAATGAATATATTTACATGTGTATGTGCATATTACATTACCAGTGAATAGTGACTACAAATATGAATTTTTGCTGTTATCGCATGCATTCATCACATGACTCTTGTCTCAGGTACAAAGTTATAAAAAAAGTGAAAGAGAAGGTAAAATAAATGTATGGCATATTTTATACGAGTCAGCCTCGTAAAATGGATGAAAATTGATGTGGATGCCAGATGCCAAAGGAGAATGAGATATTTGAGGCAAGGAGGGAGACGAAGAAAGAAGAAATGAAAGTTGAAAAGGTTTGTTGTTGATGCATTATTACTTGATGCCATGAAAAATAACCACTTTTCACGTGATATAATAACAAAAAAAAGAGTGAGTAGTTTGGAGTAAAGGAGAAAGCGGCAGAACCGTCGTGAGAGTGTAGAGTGCTCAAGGCTCAGGTACTAGCAGCATAAAAACTATGCGCATTACTAAATGTTACACATAAGTTGGTTGTACACATATACCCCAATAATATACTTTTATCCACTTTCCCCACATTTTCTTTACAATTTTTCCTTTCCATTTTCCCTGTTCATGTTTTCATCTGCCTTAAACGCGACAGAAGAGGAAGAAGAGAATGAGAAGGAAAACGTGAGTGTGAGTGAATGGTGCATTTTTTCTGTATAAAATGAAAAGAAAGAATACTTGTTTGTATCCGTCGGCACAAGCATTGCTATGAATTACAGAAGAAGGGAATCGAATGAATGAGTGAGTGGTGAGCGGCAGCTGTTTTGTTGGAATTCGTGGAATTTTTATACCTGCCTTTCACTTAAAAGTGTAATAAAGGTGAAGAAAAGAGGAGTGATGGGGTGGGATGGTGATGCCAAAAAATAGAGAGAAGCTGAAAGTGAAATGAATACTGAGTGTAAAGGTAAAATCGTTTTACCTTTTTTTTACTTGTGCCCTGCCTAGGTGCACAATCTTGATAGGCTTCTTTTCTTCAACTGTTCAGTATAGTAATATGTACAATGACACCATATACGATTTTATCGCCAGTGTAATGTTGGTTCTACCAGAAAATACTAGTTAGAAGATGTTCCGATTTTATCTTCCCCAACTTACATTCAATTCAGTATCATGTCGATACTAACTTTCGTATTTGGAAGTTCTAATTCCTGTGATAAAAACGATATTTGTGAATTGCTATAAATATTAAATACCTTTATACACATATAAATATACATTAAATTGTACTGTATAATGATACATATAATGGCCAACGAACCGACAGAGCCGCAGTAATACGCATGTAATTCAAGATTACGGGGAAACCTCAAAAGTCGTACCAAACGACACAAGTAATTCCCTTATAATGACCACTGATAAAAGGTGTCGTGCCATTTATGATTTTCCTTTTACCACTCACTCTAAAATTCCAAATATTTAATGGCATATTGCACCTAAGAATTTTATTCACATACCAACTCGGAGCAATTCAAGTAGTAATAAGAGTCATCATAAAGAATCATTTAGCGTGTCGGTGGGATATGATATCGTTTATATACCAACCAACTACCAAACTCACCCAAAAGACCCAAAGTGTAGGTACTTCCAACAAAACTACGACAAAAAAAGAAAACGTTATATCCAATTTCCTTGATGCCTGACACGTCGCACTTAACGATGTGAATTTGGTTTTTAAAAATCGACATAGGAAAATATGGCATTTGCCATTATCACCATTCTCATGATCATCATCAATACTATGAATATAAATCCAATAAAAGTCATTTACACATGCAGCGTTCTTTTTTTTCTTAGACCTCTCTCCACTCACAAAACCACCGCGTTTACACACAAAAAGCGGAGAAATGATCAAGAACCACTAAAAACCTTTTTCTTTGGAAAGACGGCAGGTATGCCAAGCCAATAAAGTTTTTTTTGGTTGGTCGGCTCCCACCATGTTCTCCTGCCGGTTTTCTGCTTTCTTCACTTCCTGTGAATCCATTATACATGCAGTGATAGCCATTTGAAGAAACTCTCTATCTGTATTCTCCTTACTAGTCAAGTGCCCTGTTCCTTTTTTACAGAACACAGGTACTCAAAGTCAGGAAACCTGGTCTGGTGAGGTAAAGCTCCCACAACTCACCTAGATAGTTTTGCTCAGTTTTTTATATAGAGACTCAATATAAAGTTTTTGTATACAGTACCTTGGCACAGGAAAGAACGTGAAGTGAATCTTTAAAAACTTGACAAAGTGTGTAAAGCATTGGCACACAAAAAAAGAAGTTAAGTTAAGCTCGCCGCAGTAGCAGTATGTTCATTGCATACCTATATAATAAGTAGTGCTGTTGCTGTATACAAAAAAAAACGATGAATGAAATTCTAGACATTGCATTGACTCATACAACTCGTTCTGCAGCAGTCTCCTTTCGCCGCTATTATCAACATCCACCATTCTGCCATGCCAGGAAAAGAAGAGAAAATCATGCCAAGTTCCTTTTCGCAGTCACCGCCATCATCTCATCGTTATAATCATCGTCATCATCACCACCCACCAGACCAACTTACCTTTTTACATACCTTGGTTTGGTGGCGGTGGAAAAGGAAGTATGGTTTATTATTATTATGCATGTATGACTGAGTGTGTGTACTCCTACTCTTCTCCTCTTGCTCTTCTCCTTTTCCAAAGGTATTATTACCACTCTCTTTAAAATGACTTAGAAGGCGAAAAGGGAAACAAGACGAGTGTAAATTACCGGCAGCTTGGTGCAATAGATAAAAGTCTGTGTTACTTTGAGACTTGTAGTTGTCAGTAAAAAGTAAGGTAGTGCTAGAGAACTAAGCAGCAGGAGGGGGCTGTTCGTGCTGCTGTTCTGTGCAGGTTGTTAAAATGATGCGCAGGGTGTAAACGTGTAACTGCCATTTTGTATTATATGGTGGAGATGGCGATGAGTTCTAAAAACGACTGTGTATAGTGGTTGGAGAGATATGTATGTATTTCAGTTCAGCACTTAAGAGGAGATGTGTACGAATTTAGGTAACAGATAAGTTGATGATATACTTTGTCTGCGTGCCTGTGTGGAGTAGGAAGAAATCTCTTTTACTGCTGCTGCTCCCACTATACTATATATCACTACTACTCTTACGTTAGTCATGGAATGAAATCCCAGCAGGACAGGAAGGATTTCTAGAGAGAGGTCTTCTGAGAATTAATTATAGCTAATTGATACCATTCATCTTCGTTATGTAAAAATCTCTTTTTACCTTGACTAGGAATTTTATTAGCACTATCGTGTGATCGTTTTGAGAGCACGAACTAGCAGAGTGGAGGTACTTGTTATGGTGTGTGTGTGGGAGCAAAGATAAGGTAAAGCCGAGCACGTACTTCTTGGCATATATATACTATGCTTTTGTATATAAGCCTACTTTCATTTACACGACATTATTAAAACACACGTGTATGTGGAATGCAAGAAATTGCTGTTTTTTGTCTGATCATGCTACCCTTTTGTATGTATGTAGGTTATACCTTTTCCGAATCTTTATTTAAGACTGACGTTTTGCAAAGTAGGAGGAAATAATTGGAAAAATTGAAGTTGCGTGCTTTTTTTGTTATTCTCCAGTCATGATGATAAAATGATGGTACTTTGCTGCAATGCGGATGGTTAAAAATTAGTTGTATTCAATTTGCAAAATAAAAGGGGTATAGATATTTTAGTACCTTCTCCAGCACAAGTGCATATTGTACATATATCTTAATTTAATTATCTCCTAAAATTTGTATATGCACTAATCGTAAATGTAACGATATACAAACGTTCATTCAAGAAGCTTTTAAGTATGAAAATATTTTAAAAATGTGCAGGTAAAATTATGAATGTGGGATATAGGTTTGCGAGCGACTTTATTTGGTATTGTCTAATTTGATGTTACATTCACAAAACCCATCATCAAGTTTTTGTTTGTTTATGTTTTGCAAGCAATTGAGATCTTCACCGACGTTGTTCGAACTCACAATTAATATACTGTCTAAATGTTTAATAAAACTCTTTACCTGGAAATATGATATTGTAAAAAATATCAAGAAAAATAACCTCAGTTGGAAGTAGAATATAAAAAATGTAAGTGTTGTACGCTGTAATGAAATAGTTCTTGACTGGTTTTAATTTATCATTACAGAGATACCTTTCAATTCCTCTAGAAAACTACGAGCTGTACAATTGAAAAGTACAATACTAAAAGAAAACTTGTTTAAATTTCATTTCATTGTTTTCTTTTCATGTCTCCATCAAGGTAGATGTACGAGCTCAGGTTTTACCCTTCAATCAAAAATGTAAAAAGAGGTTTGTGATGGTGACGTGATCTGATAAGGTGTATTGTGTTTACACAAAATAAAATATTCTTTTGATTTCATGTTTTAGAAAAACATCTGCTGGTCATGTTTTATGAAAACTTTAGTAGATCAAATTACATCACAATTGAAAAGTACAGTTGTTCGTACCTGCATTTTTGTAAAAGGTGAAAATGTACAAGTCTCTGGGTTAAATGGATATGTCAAGTCTCATGTTACCCCAATTGGAATTTTTAGTTACATGCAAAAATCATTAATACATAATATACATTGAACATCTAAGTTACACATGTACAATGTGATGTGTGCAATTGCCAACGCCAACTGTTACTATTCACCTAAGTAATCATTTTGATTATGCACCCATAAGAGACGTAGGATTAACTAAACTCCAAATTATATACCTTCACGAATGGTGTGCCCGTGTATATCAAAAAGAATACAATACAAAGGATTAGATGGATAAAATGAAATGAATCGATTGAGGTTCAAAGTTTATTTTCCGGTTGGTTGACGAACAACAACTGTTACGTAAAACACTAACTATACATACAAGATAATAAGCTTCATGCAGCAGCAACGGCACACATACAATAACATTTTACACATAAAGCATGTACCGCGTTCCACCTTCGTCATATCATAATGAAGCTATCAAATCATCCACCTCACATAGTTTCCAAATGCATAAAATACTCCGCATCACTTATTATGGTGAGTGAGGTTGATAGGTAGACTCGACCAGAATTGATCTTACAATTCATTTTCTCCCTCTCTCCAACCTCGTATTCTATTTTATTCTCATCTATAATTAATTGCATTTGCCATTAATGTTTTGTATTATTATTACGATTTTAGATTATATATATTTTCAATTCGCTAAAAAACTATTATATAATGCCGTCTCCAATATGCACAGGGAAGTTGAAGGCAAATAGGTTTTTATACAGTCTCGTGTGTGCATTTTATCAATTCATTTGATCCATCTAGTTTTCCAGTTGAATTGATGGGATACCATTATTATTTTATGTTAATAAGTATAATGCGGACCCACCGTCAGTGCTTTTATCATGTATGAATTATTTACGCGTGTGCATCAGATTTCTTCCACACAACAAGTCATCTCATCATTTATTTCATAACAATAAACCTACAGTTCTTCAAACCAGCAGGTTAGATTTTGTCTGGCTAACTAACACAAAATGCTGAAAACTGAGATTGAATCTCATATGCTGAAGTATTGCATGTACAAGGCAAAGTTAAAATAAAGCTGTTATTCAAAATCGGAAAACAGTCGGGCAACAGCTCAAATTGAACAGGATGATGGATTGAACAAAAGGTGAAATCATAATAATCTGCGGGTTTTATACCTTTTTAAGCAGAAAAGGTAGTATGCTTTATAGTATACGCCTTTGCATTTGTATGTAGTAAACCTAAACTCAAGGCTCTTGAGTTGTTGTTTGAACATATTAGTGTAAAATATATGGAGAAAGATGTTCACGTTTCGAGCAGAATTGATCACGTTGATCATGATGATTACCGGAGGAGATTCAATTGAACCAGAGATGATGCCAAATGATAATGATAATATACACAAGGCATAAAAACTACATTCAAGTAGTGAACCCAGGTCTACTCGTTCCTGGAACAAAATCCATGCCTTATAATAAAGCTTTCATTAGAAAATCCCCGTTGTTTGCTTCTCTCTCACTCACACAAGCCACTACGATACATGTAACTTGCACATACATACAACGTAAATATATACCATCATTCACTTAGGTATATCAATGATAAGTACGTTGAATCAAATGAATGTATTTCATCTTACATTCAACGTACCATATTTCCAGTACCCAAGCATTTGCACAGTCTAGGCTAAAGTCACAACACTAGAATGCAAATTGTACTTGTTTTACAAAATTATGTGTGCGTATATCCTCGACTGGTTAGGAGTACTCAAAAGGGATTTTATTACTCCAGGTTTTATCTAACTATACCTGGGTATATCTCTATTCACCTAATAATAATGACAATGACGCTCATTGCGAATGAGGGGGATGGATGAGGTCGGATGAAGTAAGGGATTAAAACAAGTGGCTTTTCCCTAGTTTCTCTCAGTACTTTCGAGCCCATCTGAAAAACATTAATCTAGAATATACACTCGCAACGTATGTATGTACTTTTACTTCTGATCAAGATGATTTTAGTTTTCTGCTGTTGTCATTATTATTATCATCCATCCGAACACCGCCCCGTGTGTCTTACCGTGCCGTAGTGGTAGCACCACACTTCTCATCAACTTAATCATCATCATCAGCAGCAAAATCTCTATCTCCCTGTTGTTCTGCCGTGTGACTGTAAAGTGCATTTATTTTTTGGGAATTGAAAAAACGCTCTGAACTGTGAGCATTGTTATTATTAGGATTTTTTTGTGGGATAGGAGGGTAGATTACTGGAGAGCTGTATAAGCTGTTTGGGTGAGAGAACACTTTACGATTTCACAAAACCCTGAAAGACCGTTTGGCGCAGACCAGACCGAATTATTGTATCCCAAAATGCCTGCAAGCTTTTCTATTTTCTCATGCAAAATCACAAGCACCTTGTCAATCAACATGAATTTCAAATTGACAATGTATTTTTTCAACGTAAACGCCTCACATTTACTGGACATTTGACGATTTTTCAGTGAGAACATTTTTCGTGTTCATGTTTCGTGTTTTTCAGTAGACATAACAATTGTCAAGTACTTTTTTTGTACTTATCGTATCCTTACTCTGTAATCTGTAACATAAGCACATTCATATTTTCAGTGCTACATACGTCGTAATGCGTCACACGATTTTATCGTAATAGTAATGGGATTTTCAATTTGAAGAGGCTCCCAAAGGAAGAATGAACCGAATGCAGGGAAACAAAATGGAGTGTATTCACATCTGAAGCTACTACACTTCGACAAACCTCTCATTCATATCCTATTCATAATAAGAGTGATAGATCAAATCTGTTTGAACATACTGAAAATGCATACACGTGGTGATAATCAATTGATTGAGTTGCTGAAGTTTAACTGTTAATGCAGTATTGGCAAAATTGACATTACATCATTCAAATCGTAATAAAAACGAAAAAAAAAAAAAACATTTTTAGTATTTCCATCCACTACAAAATATTCGTTTCCAGAAAAACGCCGAAATTCACAGCATGTAAGGTATAATATGCGTTAATTCACGTATCACTAGTAGACATCTCAAACAACTTCTCAGGTCAATTTTCCCTCTTTCATCAAGAAAATGAATTTTCCTATCTTCGTAATTAATCTATGGCATTCAACCATTTAATTGTGACCAAATGATCGCTCGTATTTCTACTCTCTGGGCAATTGTGACCCACTCAATCATGTGTACTATGTACTTTTCCTGATCGTTTTTTGGATAAAAGTGGAAAGGAATATTGGATTACTTGGTACTGTGTACATGAACATAACTTTGGTCCACTTGCGTGTGTATAGGATGTGATCTTGTTACCATTTCTAAAGAATGTACCTCCACCCAAAATGACAAAAGTAATTGCAGGCAGATGGATGGCCTTTCCAATGGAATAGGACGGGCATGGAATGTAATTTTATTAGCTTTGATCGCCTCAGCTCCTTCCGAACAAACAGTTTAATTCTCTATTTTTATCTTCTAGATTAGCAAGTAATTGAGAAATTTTTACGTGTACATTTATACAATGCGCATGCATTCTCTCTGCACTCTGCCTGCAAATTGTAATTTGGATACTTCCCATTTATATACATACATCTTGAGTCGGAACATTTGTGCCAAGTAGGCAGTGATATGTCATAAGTGTTGGATAGGGCGATAATGGGAAGAAAGCATGTCAAAAGTTATAATTTTGTATGGTAGCCCTTGTTTCCATGAGTCTGTGCTCCTTCAACTGGCCACTATCAATACACGGGATCGCTACAGTTTGCCTTCAAAATGTGGTTCCCGATAGCGACAAGGGCGACCATACAATACTTTTTGGGAAAAATAACTGACATGGAATCCTTGACTGTTTTGCATAGGCTCACCCTCTCCATTATAACCGTATCTTTCCTCCAAGCAAGTAGGCATTTCTCAGTCATAATAATACTTAAATGCTACATTCTTCTTTAATTATTGAACTGAATGTAATTGCTTTACACAAAATTTACTGCTAACATATGAACGCTAAAAATGCTTAAAGTAAGTAAAGGCAAAATATTAAAACACAGATGCATTTTGCAAATTAAAGTCACAAAGAAATGTAATACAACGCATTGAGCAAATATCTGTTCGCTTAATCCAATTCGCTGGTTATCAGTGTAAAAGTCAAAGGTTTTTAGGCCAGAATACAGCCAAATATGTAATTGCTTTACTCGTTGCATTTACTTTTGTAAAGTTACTATTATTTTGAATTGTACAAACTGAAACATTTTTGGTCATTTCATAAAATCCCAGAGCATATAATACATAGGTATGCGTGTAGGTATTATGTCCTTTTGAATGTCCACCTATAAAAGTAAATACAGACATGGAAAAGATAATAATAATAACGTGGTGCAATTTAAGATATCTTTAGAATATTTTTCTTGAGTAAGTCTTGAGATTTCACTTTACCTTTCATTTTTTTACCTCAATGGCTTCTTTTGCCTCTCAAAATCGTATAATTATACCCTAAAGACAAAATATACAATTTTCGTTTTTTGCAAGAAGGGGCAACCGCTGTGCTGTATTATATGCTCTCTGATGAAATAATCAGAGAAGAACAACCACAGAGAAGCATGTCATTTCAGTAGCAGCTTGAAAAAATAAAGTAGTAGAAAATGACATGTTCTCCTTTCATTTTTCCCCATTTGGACATTATTGTCAGTCAAAAATACCCTCTTACCTTTAGCCTACCTTGTTTGCTTATATAAAAACTTGCCTCTTTCACAGAAGAAAAGGCAGAAGCACCGTCACAAAAATGTCACAACTTTGGTATAGTCATTCAAAGATGATTCAAAGACGATTTTCAGCATTCTTATTCCATTTATTTTACTTGTAGTATTGCACTACGTCACCATCATCATCCTCGTCGTCAACATCACCCTCCTCCACTTTTTCCTTTGCTACTCCTCCTCCCTTTTCCTCTAGTCGTCATTTTCATCTCTTTACATTTACTGTTATAGTTTCTCTTTCTCCTTATTTCCACTTGAAACAAGCCTATAAAAAAAGAACAAGTATTGCGTTTGTACTTCTTCTGTTCTATTTAGCAGAATCAGAGAAAGTAAAGTAGTAATAATACTACCTTTTCTCGGAAGAGCAAAAACTATAATGGCAGCCGTAAATGCCGCTAGGTACAAACAAGATGGTAACAATGTAATTATCCTTGCTGTAAATAGTCTTGTTGTTGCTGCTGCTGTTGCATCGTTTCGTTTCTTATTGCTTTTTGTGTTGTTGATAGGAATGCTATACACATTCCCAAAGCGTAGTGAAAATGGGGAAAAAGAAACATTGTCGTTTTTATACATGATTCGATGTCTGGTGGCGCCGTAATAACAAGATATTATAGACACACAAATAGATATAAATACTGCTGATATAACAAAACCACACACACACGGTGAGACACACCACACCGTTTTTACAAATAATAAAAAATATACTTACTACAATACACACTCCACGAGACAACAAAACAGTAATAATATTTTTTTCGCAATGGCATTACCCTTAAATATTTCTGTTCCCAGCTTTTTCTCATACATATATAAATGCATTTTACGAAGAGCATATTGGAAACAAGTAGTCTATCTTGTTATGATTACATTTTGATCTAACATTTTGCTGTGTCATCATATCACACATATTGTACAAATGCATCCGATCAAAATATTGGCTTTGATAGTTAGTTGCCGCACAGGTTAACCAAGTCGACCGTTTTTTTCACGACCACAATAATCGGTGGTATGGTGGAGGTAAAGCACATGTTAACATGCTTGTATATTTTACCAACCTTGTACTATCACACAACAAGATCAAATTATTCTTGAGAAAGATCGACTATTTATTTCTGCTACAATATAGTCGTTTTCTTGTTGTCGTTATTAGGTAAGAAATGACAGATTCAATAAGAAGATGAGGAGCTACAAAATACCAACAGTAAAATACCTTTTTTATTAGTAGTCATGCAGTATAACTTTGCAAGGGGAAAGTGGAAACATACTAGTGGTCGTCTTTTTACGAATAAAACATTTACGATTTTCGTCTCAGCGTCGTCATTTTCTCTTGCTGGCTGCTTTTGCACGCCTACAAGCTTCCTTCTTATGGTAAAGTTGAAGTAGTAGATATTTTTATGATTCTTGCAACCTTGTTGATTACCGTGTGATATGGAGTTTTATTTCCTTTCATTTCCCCTGTCTTTCCTTCATATTCTACAAACCAATCGGTAAGGAATCGTATATACTTTCTTGGTGGTTGCAAGCTAAACAACAAGTTTCTTGTGTGGAAAGTAAAAGGTGTGGTGATAGGAAGACAAGGTTGTAGAGAGGCAGAAAGAATGTCGAATGTTAAAGCATTTATTGCTAAAAATAGTGTATTTAAGGAGGGAAAGTAGTGAGTAAAAAGTAAGCATAAAAGTAAAAGATGGAGACGTACATTGTACTGTATTTTAACTGGAGTTCGGAGGTATGATGTTAAATATTGGGAGTTCCATGAAAAACTGATCTGACATGTAGTGTATAAAATTGTTTTTTTTGTGTGCTTGATTCAAAAAGCGAATTCGTCACTCACATTTTGTGAACCACACTTCCCAGACATAAACTTCTTACAAAAAGCTGAACACCTGTGTGACGTTTTTAAAGCCTGAACAGTAACTTTACGTCCCGTGTCATAAAATAAAGATTTTGGTAGATGAAAAAAACTCGTAAAAGATGAGTGCTGTGGTTGTAATGATAAAGGATATAATGTTTGATGATACGAAACCTGAAATTACGATATGAATTGCACTATGGTCATCTCTTTTTGTTACTTTTTGACCTTTTCCCGGTATGGTTTGTTGGAAAGCTGGTGTATATGTCTGGCTATTCGTTTAGTTTACCGTTTAAGTATGAGCTTTTTTACGCGCAATATTAAAAATAATAAAGTATACGGCAACTGTTGGTTGAACTACTTTAGTCAGATATTTATTTATTACGGGGAACGGTATGTAGTTATACTTCAGTTAGGTGGATGGGATGGAGGTTTGTTACAATAATAATATTTTTGGCAATGCGACAGCCTCAAATCGACTAGTTGTGGTGACCAGTTGGTCCAATGTTGTAAATCTCAAAAAAATAATCTCCGGTTGAGCCTTATTACTGATGTGTGTGAGGCAAGCAAAACATGAAATGAAAAGGGCGGAGGAGTGTTGAATGGCTGTGATAGTTGAGTACAGTCAAGTTGTATAACAAACGATAAACTTGGTAGAAGAATTGGAATTGGGAATCGCCAAAACGTATAAAAAGGTATAACTTATTACTTACCAAAAATCGAGAGATGAAAACGTGTAATAATGTCGAGATGACTTTTTGCATCAACCACCGATCTCAGATGAAATCATGAGAAGGTTTCGGATTCGTTATTTAAGTACACGTACATATGCGTCGTTTATACTCCTGTCGCCTGACAAGATGGATAAAAAAATCCAAACTTTTCGTGTGTATCTGACTGAGTAATGGAAAATATAAAAAAACCATTTTTATGATCAAAGGTATATCCAAAACTCGGTGTATGTCATATCTCCAAACTATGTAGACAATTTTTGGCAGACAAAATGAAGCTAGCGGTCAAGTCATCAAATATCCTCGTACATCTTATTGCTGAACACTTCCCTTTTTTATTATTGGTATCTGACTAGTAGCTGCCAGTCTGATGAAAGAAAACGAGAAAAAACTAACTCGATGACAGCGATAATCATGGCAGATAATGATGATATGCCAAAAAGGAAAGAAGAGACATTTAACTGATAGATAGATGGACGAGTAGCTTTCTGGTCCGTTCATCACTTTGTTCATACATTTTGATGCCAATGTCCATCACATCAGGATTCCAAGAATAGTATACAAAAACACAAAATGACAATTTCATTCTAGAAACTGGGCCCACTAATGCTTCTCACTCAGCAAAAAGGGAAATCTCTTTAGTCGTTTGCGTATTCCAATATATCTGTAAGAAAATCACGAACAATCGAAACAAAATGAATAAATGAATGAGTATACCTATGTATCTGTTTGCATTAAATATATTGTGAATTGGGGAAAAGAATTGAATATGAAGAAAATGACATTTCATTCCAATTTTCAAAATATCATCTTGAGTTGTGTTGAAACTTGAAACATTATGTCAAATGAAACACGAAAAGCAAATCAGAGGTAATATTGCCTTTTCCTGTATCCCAAATTTTTTCCAATAATAAAAATTGGGAAGAAAGGAAATCATCATAAGTAAATATAGTGAATAAAGGTATTTTGGGAGATGGACGGAATTTTTACGGTACAGGGCAGCCGTGTACCCAACTCAACTTATTGGTTTTGGTCAGTCAGATCCAGGAGACTTAACTGTGGTTGATATGATCATGTCGTTTGGTGGGTTCTCCTGTAAATTTCGTAAGTAAAATGTGTGCAGCAGATGGTGCACTCCTTTATTTCTTTTGGTGGTCACTCTTTTTGTTGGACAGAGATGATTTGAATGAAAGACAGATTTTACATCAAATTTTCATATTTGACACAACCACACACTCCCACCACCATACCACAAGCTTCTTTTCTTTATTACTCTCGGTCGGTGTGGACACTCATATTCTCTCTCTGAGGGATTTTCCAGAAATTTTTATGAAGAATAGAGGAGAAAAAGATCTATAGTGTAACGTTATTGAAAGAGAGACATGCAAAGTAACGACGGGTGAAGAAAAGTCATAATCCTGATCATCAGCCAAAGAACAGTTATGTTCCTTTTGTTGCTCCCATTTGAAACGTTGGTATGACATGACGTTTGTTGAGGTGATTTGCTACTTCCTCATTTTCACTCACACAGCATAAAAAAACGGAGAGAAAGAGATTGAATAATGCAAAATATGACTGACCATCTGTGACATTTTAGACTGTCAAGGAACAGAAGGTAATTTCGTTCATTTACAAATGATTTGAATATATGTACACATTTCGCTCCTTCAAACTGTCTTGAAAAATGAAAACTTTGTACTTTATTCAAAGACACGTAGTATGACTCGACTCCTTTTCCTTTCTAGAATAAATTTGGTGTATTCCAGATTGAACTAAGGAAATATTTCAGAGACCTTTATACCGACAGAAACGGTATAAATAACGTAATTTATCATATTATCATACTTGAAAAAAACTTATTTTTCCAATAATTAATGTGACCATATAAATTATAGTCACTGATTCAAACATTTTTTTTCTGACTAAATCATATCTTTACGGTAAAAATTGTATGTTCCCATATAAATTAAACAAAAGGGAATGCTCATTGCTCAAGGCAAGTACATTAAGCAAAGTACCGCAAAAAATTCATCGCTTTTATATCAATATCATCATAATAATATATTACGATGAAGATAAATTCTGTACTGAAGTACTACTCTCATAAAATCGGCGGGACCTTTCCGTTCTCCTTAAAAATGCCACAAGCAAGTAAGGTAAACTGTAAACGAATCTCCTGTTGTACGTCTCCTGTCTTGTCTCTCTATTAAATTGTCTGTTTGTTTTTCGAGATGCGCTTTACCCTTTTTGTCTATCTGCCTGTCATGTTGTTATATCAGACATATAATATGGAAAAGATGAAAGAAAAGGGCAGGTGACACACAATCCTGTTTCAATATTTGCTATAAGATTTAGACCAAACATTACCTTTTTGTGTGCACACTTTCATTCCATTTTCTGAACTCAAGGCGTCGTCACACAGAACTTCGCTTTACCTTTCTTTCCCTATTTGATGACGATGATTTGGGCGAAACGATCATCTCTCATAGTTGTATGTACATATGTATATATGTGCGCTGCTGCTGTGCACACAATTTGCGGCTTTTTTACTATCACCACTATATTTACAAGTTACTTTACTTAATGTTGTTGTCACCGAATACTACTTTTTACCTAAGAAGCCATCTCAAATGTCACCGCGTACTCTGGCACTATCTCAATACTTTTTTTTATTCTCTCCAAACAAACAAAAGACAGATTTTCAAGTTTCCCTGTGCAAACTATACTCATCTTTCCTAAATGGACAATATATATTATTATTATACCACATACAGTTTGTGTACATTTCTGCTGGATCACATCAAACGGTATTTTAGCAAAAATAAGTGTCAACCAACGACGTTACTATTTGTGTGCACACGGCATCATCATCACCCCCGTCATTAGAGCACACGATATACGACCTTATGCTGCAACGTCCGTGTGTACAAGCTTACCTCTTCTTCCTCCCTCTCATCTCATTCTTCTCAAATATCAGCAAGAAGAGTTCGTACGTACACAAGCCAAGCTTACATATAGAAGCACCTCAGCATCGCATCAGGAGCAAGAGTAAACTCATCTCTTCAGAAATGACAACACAGAGTACACACACGGCGATAGGAATGATGATTGTGATGATGATGACGATGGGAATAAATCCACACGTCAACCAAAAATTCAGTCAGTGGATTAAGTTTTGTGTCTACAATACATACATAATATAAACTTTGCCTATAATATACTGATGTTTGGCGTTCACTTAGGATAACTTTTATAGACGAGAAGGACACAGGAAGGGCGTTGAAAAGTACACCCATCATATAATATATATCCTCCGACTTGGACTAATACACGGAAATGAAATACTCGGTAATTGGAGGAATCCTCCGCACTCAAAATAATTCACAAACTTCCACCACCGCCGCCACCACCAACAAAATCCCTAAACCAAGGCTAAGCTAAGCTCTACTAGAATTTCCCTCTTTCCTCCTTCATGATCATCATCATCAACATCACTTTCCGTGTTTAAATCTACATGTTTCCCTTTCCATCATCACAAAAATCTCTGTTTTAATACTTTTTTCCCTGGTACATACACATAAATATTGTGTGTTCAACTCAACTCAATCCAGTGCGCACACACACACTAATAATAATATGTATATTTTGTATGCTGACTCTCTGCTGAGTTGTGAGAGCGACGACTACTGCTGCCACTCCTGCCATCAGAGCCACCGTTGGTGTTGAAGTGCCCAAATCCATCAAGTGAAATCTAATAAAGTGTAGTAAAAATTGATGTAGTAAATTACGTAACAGATGTGGCTTTTTGCTTTATACACTTTTTACTTTACAATTTTGGCTCTCACACCGAGAGAAACATCACATATGCACACACGTACACATACTCTCATTCATCAACTGAAAGATGAGATGAGAAGCTAGAAAACTGAGCGAGGGAGAGAGAGAGAGGAAAAATGGCAGTCAAATAGGAGGATTTGAAAGTAGAAGAGAAAGAAGCAATGGGAAAACAGGTATATTAATGGTAGGTGTAGGTATAATAATGTATGCAGGCAAAAGCAGAGACGAATAAATAATGTTCCATTTTCAAACTTTCAATATAATTTGCCATACAACTGTGTATATCAGTACTTATTTACTTTTTTAAAAGGTTGCTACCACCACTGCTGCTGCTTTTCACATGCAATCAGTAATACTCTGTAAAGGTTTGACAGTGGTGATAGTGTGTTGTGCCAAGTTGTCGAGAAAATTGCAATCAAAATGACTAAGGGCTTTTGGAGGAATGGATAGATTGGATGATATGTGTATGCATAAGGTAAAGAAGTTTAAGCAGCGTTGGTGTTACTGTTGGTTATGGCAGTCTAGCATTTTTAGATGGATGTATGACGATCATCTTGCATGAATGAATAATTTTTCATATTGATTTCTTCCCTCCTGCTGGCACTCTTTTGCAGAGAGGAAAAACTATGTACACCGAAAACTCGCCTCTCTCTCTCTCTCTTCCCTAAATCTACTTTTATATCCCTAAAGAGTATGCGACACAAAACGGTGAAAAATAGTATCTAATACCTTCCACAAGTACTTAACTTACCTCTTTCATTCATCATCAACTTTATTTGCTTCTCGGCTTAAGCAATATGTGTGTTAAAGTGAGCTGAAAGGATTTTCTCTTGGAACCTCTCTCTCTCCGGAGGGAAGTGAGGACTGATGGCGAAGAGAAGAGTTTGGAAACAAAAAGTAGTCGCTTATTTTTTTACAGCCAGTCACTCATTCAAATCACTTTTTTCATCTAGTAATAACATATTGCATAACATTATATACTCTACACAATTATGTACATGCTTTTTAACTTACCTGAGTGAGTATGCGCTACTTGCATAATATATTTTTTAACTAGTGAAGTTTCTCCCGTTAAAGTTGTAGACTAGACGCATTTTGAATATTGTATTGTTTATTTGTTTAAAAAAGCTGCAACGCCGTCATCGGTGGAAAATGAAATGTATGGTTGAAATTCGGACTACAAAATCAAAATCAGCCGTACACATGGTTTATGGATGTGCTATATATGTATACATATAATTTATTTGAATAGGTAAACAAGGTGGCATTTTTTTATTACAAGAGAAAGCTCCGTTTGCTGCAGTAGCAAACAACTCAGGGACGTAAATAAGACAGCATAGTCCTCTCCATACCAAACAAGGTAGTATATAAAAACAAAAGTGAATGTATCCAAAAGAAAAAAAATCCACCTCTCTATCCAAATAAGAATCCTTCGTGCCATGTGAGTATTTTAAGAGAGGAGACGCGAGGACATGCATGCATGCATAAATCCATAATAATACTCCATCGCCAGAAAAGTGACTAGAAAAAACTCGAACAATATTATTCACTTTACAGTTTTTTACAACCGCGTGAATAAGGTATACACATATACATCAGTAATATAATATATTATGATTGTATTGTGTTTACTACTACCACTTTCTTTCTACTTGCAACTAGTCATACGTAATAATATTATTTTCCTTCAGTTTAACCTCGTAAGCTGCTGATATGCACACACACCAGGGTAAATGTAGCAAAAAAAGCAGCGCGGAGAAAGAGAAAAGGGGAGAGAGAGATGTGTTGTGAGCAAATACTATGCAAAATGAAATAACCTGACTGAATAAAGTGAGCAGTTTGAGTGAGGTGACTACAATTTTTTATTCATGTCTTACCTTCTCTCTGGCACTATTACACGAACAACAAGCAGAAATTTTGTATAAAAAACATAAAGTAAGTAGTGTATACGACGGTCTCTAGAAAGTAGCAGGTTTTATATATGAAAAAGTATTTTAAGGTGAAATACTCTGGGGAAAAGACACGCATACAAAAGAAGAGAGCTCGCTTGAGAGAGAGAGACACACACAAGGTTTGTTACTCAAACAGAGAGTTGAAAAATATCCTGCATCATGACAAAATATGACTTGTCGACGACAAACAGGCAGGAAGGCAGAGGCACCTGCAAAAATACTTTTTTTACACTCCTTTGCTTACAATCCAAGGATGACGATGATGATGTATGTATGACGGTGGAGGAGATGTTCTACTCTGTGCAATGATTTAATATAGGCAGAAAAAATCTTGGTGGTGTGATGGTGGCGGTGGAAGTAGTCAAACTAAGTAATATGTTACAACGCTGCAGAGTAAGTAAGGTGGTAGGGAAAAGAGGATGGCGACAACGGCGGCAGCTGTGACAGGAGAAAACAGGAGCAATATGAAAAGAGGAAGAAGAGAGTTTTTCATGTGTGTTGTTTGTTGGTCCTTTTGAATTTCGTGATTTGATATATAAACCTGCCGTCTTCCACTTTGACTAGTTTCACTTTGCTTTACATCATATCTCTTCTTTTGTGATTTTGCTACGCTGGCGGTACACGAGTATGTATATTTTTTGCTTCATTGGCAAGCGTACATCTCCGTCTGTCTTGAGTAGCAGCGGATTTGGATTTATTTTAACTTCACACATAGTAGAAAATCTTGGATTGAAGCTTGAGCATTTTATAGAGAAAAGAATATGAATGCAAAAAGAAGAATGAGAAAATGAAAATGCCAAGCGAAAAGTAAAAGAAGGCGGTGATGGGCTGTTGCGGTATCTGACTTTGTAGCGAAAGCGTGTTTGCAAGGTAGAATTTGTGAAAAGGTAGCATTTCCAGTTAGCAAGTAAGTAGAGAGAGGGAGAAAAAAACTTGAAGAAAATTCATCCACTGTTTGGAGAAGTCGTGAAACAAGCACGTAGCTTTACTTTTGTTGCTTGTGCCCTGAATGTTGAAAATGTAAAAATTTCCATACAAGCATTTGCTGCAGTTGTACCTAAAGATTCACAACAAAACGCCGAACGAATGTGATGTGAAGGTGTGGTGGTGGCGGTGGCGGTGGCACATTCAGGTTTCAGTCAAGTCAACTCACTGTTCCTTGAAATGTGATGGTTGGTACCTTGGTACCTTCATACTGAGTTGGAAGTAAGCAAGCATTTTACTCAACGAACCACATACAACACCAGTAGCACAAAGAGTAATTCACGCTGATTACATAATATATATTTGCGTACACAGTAACAATGTTGAATGTGTGTTTGTACGTATAAGTGTGTTTTCTTCCTGTCGCAGGAAAAAAAATGTACTCGTATATTTTTTGCTCCTTTGAATCAAAATGGACGGGGAAAAAGTACACAGGAAAATTGAAACAAACTACACAGTTTAGTCTCCTGATGAAAATATTGTGATACATGCATATCACATCAGTTCAAAGATTTTTTCAAATTTACATAATGCATTCAACGATGATTGATGAAACAACAACACATTTTTTCAAACGCTGGCTGGATGAAAACGTGTGAGAAGTGAAAGTTGTTGAGCAAATCGGTCCGGGACGCAATAATAGAGTCGACTTCTTCTTAGTATACCTTCATCTTAAACGAATATATGGAGACGAAATTTGTTA
>JAQFZH010000442.1:0-33239 GCA_034695485.1 Entomobrya nivalis | reverse complement strand
TTAATCAAGTTAAACAGGGTTTTATAAAGGCATATATATACATATATACAAAGTGTCGTTTTCATTGCCTCACAGCAATCAAATGTGTAAAAGCCTTGAAAATTAATACCTCATCGATTGGGGTGAATGTTTCAGGATGAAGTACGAATATTTCACAATTTTCCGTACCAATGACCAAACAAGCGAGTGAATCATCATCATTGTGTGATTTACGCAGCGTGCTTAGACAAGTCACGATGTTCTTCCTCACTAATGGAGTTCCCTTATGGGCCTCCAAAAATGAATGACGCTCATGCTGAGGAAGGGTTAGCAAGTGTTGGGATTTCAATGTCAGCGCCGACATTCCTACTTGTGAGCGGAGATTCTTCAGAAGCTCGTATAATGTATCCTCAGAATCATACTGCAAATTAATTAAGAATGTCATATTAATTTGCAATTTCTTAATTTTTATCTTTCTAGTCATATTTGTTATTGTCAACTCATTTGCAGAGATGATAATAAAAATAAGTTTTATGGCAAAGTGACGGTTTTTCGCAGGTGGTAATTGGATTTAACAACAACAATGCAAAGTTATACAACAAGGTAATAATATAGTAAAAATACTTGGCCCCAAATATCCCTTTCAACAGAATTCACTTGGAGAGGAGGTAGCACTGCTCTGAAGAATGGACGAAGGTTTTTGTAGACATAAATGTATTCCGATGTTCCAACAGTTATGACTATGAAAATAAAGCAAAGATTGCTTATGAATAATGGCTAAAGAGTTTGTCATAATTATTTAGGTGTGAACTATTTGACAAATAAATGGTTAATTAAGTTGACTTGTTCAATTACCAGGTAGTCTTGGAGTGTCATTGTCTATGAACATAGGCGCCACGGAAGTTGGAATGTCTTGCAATGTCACTTCAGATTGAAGTCCTGTGCCTTTGTACACCTGAGTTATTTAAGTGAAAAATGAATGTCCCATTAACTGATCAATCATGCGATAAAATGTTGTTTTCAACAAATACTGCATAGACGGTACTTGATCGAACCTTTAATTTGGATGGGATTGTACCAGTTCCAATATCCGCGATGATAAGTCGATAATCCCCATCCCCAACTAAATCAGCGGTGGCAACACAGTTTGGAAATGTATATATTGTAGCTTGGGTATCGGAAAACGCATCCAGCCACATTTCATGCCTAAAATTTTAAAACAAAGTTTGAATATAGAAGGATTTAAAAAATACATTATATTTAATCTGTATTAAAACTTATATAGTTGAATGTATGAAAGTAAAGTCATTACTTTTGTGAACTCATGGCCAAATGATGAGAATACTAGAATGTGATGCAATTACTGTTATGGAACGGCTTAAATGTCAGTTCCGGTTAAAGCGGATAAAGAAAACCTACCACTACAAAGGTATCGGATCGCTTACCGCTTTACGTTGTGACAAAACTCAAAGGTCATATGTATGCATGTGTTCTATTTTTGAATGGGATGAAAAATTAAATACAGTTATTGTATCAAGTCTACTGGCAAATGTTTTTTGCTAGATTTTATTAGTAGCACAAATAAGTTTAATTTAAATCGTGAGTTTTAACCCGATTTCCTGAGTACAAAAACAAGTAAATACCAAACATACTTGATATGTCAAAACTGACCTAATATCCAATTTCTAATGCTAATATGTATTCTACAAATTCGTGTAGTAAGCAAAACAAAATATACTGTATTTTGTAGCCTCATACATCCACCATGTCCATATACATCAAATGAGATGAACCTACTCCAGTTGGACTGACATGGTCTTGTTTGTCCACAAGGGTTGCCGAGCAATCTCATCGATTACTCTCCAGCCTACTACCCACCATGATGGAAATTGACAAGAGAGGTTTACACTGATAGCATTGCTTATTCGTGTGCAAGTTTGCAACTTATCTTTTACTCCAACGGATGTCTGCATTGAACTTCAATTTACCACTTTGGAACATGGAAGCTTCGCAAGTAAATATGAGTTTTTGGTAAATACTAATTACTACAGTAAAAAGCAGAGTAAAATACGAATAACATGGGGCATGTCATGCAACAATTAATTTTAAAAATCCTGAATAAAATTACCCATTTTCGATAGATATTTGTCATGTCTTAATTAAATTTGTACTGAACAGTAGGGGTTGATTAATTTCAAAGCACCATTCCATATATTACTGTCACTGTCACCCAAAGTTAACAATATTGCATTTAGCTCGTCTAAGTCTGAAGTACAAAAATGTTTTAGCGAATTACAATGCATGTATTTTACAAAGGCTAAAGCATCAGGGAAATAGTTTCGACGTTTAAAAAAAAGTGCAATGAAATACCGCCGATTCTAGATGTGTTCAGATTAAATTGCAAGTTAAATTTGATTTCAAGTGAAGCTAGTAAGATTGACAGGTTCAAAGAGAAATTAAATTCAAACTAATTCGACTCTATATTCGATATTTACACCTCGAAAACCCCGCTAAACCAATTTTCTCCATTCAAATAAAAACTGCAATCCTCGCCATTTTTCCATTGACGCTGCGTTGTACCTAGATTCTAGATGTCTCACATTACCCCTAACTGCCAGGTTTACAGAACTCTCAACTAAATATAATCGGCGCATATGTATATACGTTTTAATGAATTCCTGGAGTTCCTACTTTGAAGTAGTATAATTAAAATAACTCAAAATATTATGCATGTGTCAAGTGTATATATTTGAGTTAGGCGTACAACGTTTTATTCCGCTGAGTACATGATTTTTCCTAACAACTTGGCTTCAATCGTAAAATTAAATTCACAATTAGCGCTTCATATTGAGTCCTCAGGTAAATCATTTTTTGTAAGTAGCATCAACATTCTATGCTGCCTTTTTCACCCAACAATGCTGTCTAAATGGTCAGACCAATTCAACAATTTGTTTGTAATTTTAATGTCAAGTACGCGATGGTTTCGTCTTCAAATTACTTGTCTTGTGGTTCGTACAATCTTAAGATTTGATTGTTCCCATAAATGTTCGCTCTCATAAATGGATTCACTCCCTGTGCACCATGTCAAAGTTGAACTATCATATTATTTATTCGAATATCTAAATTTCTGCACGTATTCCAATTTCCAAGAAGCACCTACTTGTATAAAAAAAACAAGGATGGACAATGAAGATGTATATGTATGTATGCTGAATATAAGTTAAGCAAAGGTTCAATTGTTGATTCAAGATTTATCATCAATAATGGGCGGAGCCAAACATCATTATTTTCGATAGCCCAGGTTAGTTAGACTAGACGTATGTTTACTTTTAATCAAACATTCACGCAAATTTTACATACAATTATACATACAAATACAATTTTTTCTATATCAGATCAAATCCAAACTTTGACTTCACATTGCATGATTCATTTTTCCCTCCCATGCCACTATAAAATATACACATAAACATCAATCTTGTCAAGTAATCCGAGAAAATTTGACATGCAACTTGCGTGCTTTCATCCATTAAATCTATTTACCCAATAAGGAAAGCATCCCTCAATATAATTCAGAGACATGCTTGAATGATACAATAAATAAATAAAATACAATTATGCAGCATTATACTACTTTATATGTGCATAAATGATAAAAAAGAATGATGTACTGTCCTTCATGCGAATTATAGAAATGCGCATGTTTTTTTTCTTCCTTGTTTGTACATTATGCACATATTCTATCAATCTTACCCCCGATGGTATCTAAAAAAAGTTAAGCAAATAGTAAATCCTAGGGATACATGTATTTCTCACCCAACCGAATTAATAGTAGAGAATATAATCATAGATATAAAACTAATGGTATTAGCGTTTCTGGATCGACTTAATTGTTCAAAAGTCCAATTCGCTTTTTATAGAGTGGACATAACAATAAAAGTAATATAGTATGTAGCAATAAATATAATACTGAAAAATACTATGTTATTTTTTCGTTTTCCCACTGAACTAGACCAATTGTTATATTTGTATAGTTTGATTTTGTACACTTTCTAGATGGATTATTTCCGAATTTCCCATATTGTTATACATATACATTATTAGAAACTCTCCCATCTATAAAATCTCAAACCTGCATACAATATATTATGCGGATACATGTATATTAGGCATTTTCGGATTGCTGATGATGACTGACTAAAAGTTTGATCGAACGGCACACTTTCCTACATCTGATTTCGTTTGTCACACGTTACTGTCCCATAATAATAAGCCATTCCGACATCCGATTTAGATTATTCCGAAAGAGTACCTTTGCGGGGATGAAGGAGTAAAAGTTTATGTGAAAATTTCTTCATTGTTCCGTTTGCATTCACGTTTTGTACTGGTGGTAGAGAAAGACCTCGGTAAAATGCATGCATATTTATGAACATTTAGCATGCGAACTTTTCAACTTTTGCTGAGCCAAACGATGTAAATATCGTTTCACCATTTGGATCTCAGTAGGTGTCCAGCTTTTGAACTTTCTCTCGTTTTTATTATTCCTTCTTCCTTGTTGTTTTAAATTAAAGTGCTGTAATAGTGAAAAACACAAGCATGTGGCTTAAAACCTTTGTTCCGCCACCCTTTTTAATCATCCAATTTCTAGTGATTTTCCAGATATCTTTGGTAAGCTTTAAAGATTGCGTACTTTTTCATTTGAATTGAATTCATTCGTTTTTCTATAAATACCAAACACAAATTCATAAGCAGTGCCAGCTTTTTTATGGAAAGACCTGGTAAAGTTAGTGCGTTTGCCCGATCCCATTTTTGTATGAAAACTCCCATATTCTCACGTGATTTAACTTACCGTTGGGAAAATAAGTGGTTACAACTTTTGAGATCGTATGCTGTTTTCAAAATAGTTTTTTACTGTTTAAATCAATGCTCAAAGTATGTGGGCATTGATAAAAAAATAAACATGTCAACTACAAACTACTTGTTTATGTTACTTGTGTATACCAGTTTGTTAGCATTTAATTTTTTACATAACATTTACACAAAGACGCAATACAAATTAAAATTCCTTTGTTGGGAAAAGTGTTCCAAGTATCCGCCGTCCCAAATGCCAACAAAAAAGGGATAAAATTGCTGCGTGTTTTTGTGTTAATGATGTAGGATTTCCTTTTGCCTTGTCTACCTGTTAAACAAAATCACGCTTACATTTATGCCTCTCTCTCTACTCTCTATACTCTAGGGAAAACCAACTACAGAAGAGCCTTTAAGCCACAATACCACAACCACAACAGATCCTGCAGACACAGAATTGAGGGAAGATGGAGATGTGAATTCCTCATTTCTAGAAACCGTCTCTGTTCTTCTAACGGTGCTATCTCCTAATGACACCAGTGCTATTGAAGACGATGACAGTAGCACGTCTCTATTTCTCAATAATACTGCCAACTCAACAACCACGGAACCTGAATATTATGATGACCATATTTTAAGTACATCATCAAGTACACTGAGCGAACTTGGAGCGGTTGCGGGTGAAGATGTTGAGGATGACTTGGACACGCTCGCTAGTGGTAGCAGCGTACACCTTGGCAGCTCAACAGAGTCATCATTGCTATCATCATTAATTACCGATGAGATGGAAGTGGCGGACAGTCTTGATGAATCGGTTACAGCCACCATGATCACATCTAAAACAGATGGAAAGGATGTGAGTGGTAATGAAAATGGTACTACTGCCGTATATGATGACGACGATGGTAATCGTTCCAGGAGCGCTGGTGGTAATAATATCCTCAAAAATGACAGCGTCAAAGACATTCCCTCAGCCACAGATGATGATAGTATCATTATCGTAAGCAAGAGTTCTCATCTCGATGTAGGCAAAACTGAACCCATCTCTAGCCATCATGTCATTAATACTGATGAAACTGCAGCAACGAAACAAGATATTGCTTCAAGTACGTTATCATCACCACCGGAGGAGTTAGTGGGACCGACACATTACACCTCCACAGATACAGCTACCACGGATGGGTGAAGAGTTTATTTTGTGTAAACGGAATAAATAGAATTATTTTTTCCTTATGCACTTGGCAGGCATTCATTATTATTGTAGTACTATAGATAATTAAGAAACATAAAATTGACCACCACAAGCAGTGTACTTAGCGGTAGTCTTTTGAATGTTCATATTTTTAATGCTTTCAAAATGTCAAGATTTAGGTGAAGTTTAACCAAAATAAAATTAATAATGATCCTCGACCTGTGATCGTCCATATTATTTCAAATTACACCTGTGGTGTGAGTTAAAAGCGACATTTCATTCTATTACCTGCCATTCATGATGTACACATACTAAAAAAAATACATACATTTATCATATCATATTATAAGTGCAAGTGTGAGCATATAATCATTTATACAAACTATGATTATAAATTCTTTTATCATATCTCTTATATACAGTTCATTTAATACGTTGAGTTTAGTTGCAGTCTTATGTATCATGTTGTTCTTCTATTTCATCAATAAACTAATTCGACACGAGGATAATTAACCACTGGACTTGTATGCCTCGAGCTTAATTTTTTGAACAAGTTTTTTCCTCATCTTCCGACTGCCCAGGGCCATGTCTTTCCTAACATGTTTATGCATGTATGACTATGAACTCTAGTTTGTTTTGATACAGTGGAAATTCATATTTTCTCATCACACAGTGCATATAAATTATCTACACCCACTATTTTATTTTTGGCAAAATTAATGTTGCATAGTTCACTCCAATATTCGACGTAATTTTGTTTTCGGCAAGAGTGAAATGAAGTAAGCAATACCAAATACTTCGAGCTATACGATCCAGATCAGTAAAAATACTCTGACATGAGAAATACAAATAATTGGATTAATTACGTTTTGACGAAAGCTCATAAGTCAAGACGCTAAAAAATTATACAAAACCATACGTCATAATTAATTCTGTGGGTGGACTAACAAGTACGATGCCTCTACTACTCACGAAGTGGTCACTCACTTGCGTCATCTTCTAGTTCATGAATATGAGGCTATATAAGCTAATCACTAATCACGTTTGTGAAAATTTTTGTACCTGTTCCAGATTTTGTTGTTCATCCAGAGTATTATTTAAGTGAAACATGAAAAAGAATTGTACGTAAAACACAAGGCATTTGCTTGCTGAACGTTCATGCATGCTTATTACGAAAAATATGCTCATTTCTCCATCACACTTTTGCGTTACCCTGCTATTATTTTTTTGTAAGAAAGACACGTAAAGAAATTTCTACAGCCTACATCACCTGATAATTAAATGAAGCTCAAAATATTTTATTTTTTTGTTTTCGTAATCATACGACTTGCAGTAAGCCGTGATTTTCATAAACAAATATCAATTTGTTTGGGATATTATTACACGAAATGTGACTCAGGTAGATAAAATGTGGTTTACCGTCCAGTTCAAGTTCTATAATATACAGGCTGCTTAGAGTGTAGAAAAAAATTGACGGATTGATAATGATATGAATCCTGTGTTGAATTTTAGCATGTCATTAGTCGTTATTATGTACACGATATGTTTGCTAGAAAATAGCAACTACTTGACGAAATGATGCACAAAATATTCAGGTAATAGAAGTAAGTCGGACGTTTTATGCATTTTCTGGTAGATTAGATTAAGTATGCATAAGTAGTATGATCTTTCATCCAAGGTCAACAGTCAAGAACATTGTTAATTTTGTATAAAAGGAAAAGATGCCAAAAAATATATTTTTTATATTAATATATCTGAAATTTTTGGCATAATCTTCATATGTCAAATTTTACTGATAACCCTTTATATTATCATCGCGCGTCAGTTTATATCTTAAGTAGCAATCTTTTTGAAATAATTCCGTAATTTAATTTTAAAACGTGTACTATTTTTAGCATCAAGTTTGATTCCCTGTAGACCTGTCATGTTATGTTGCATTGAACGTGAACCTGCCACCGCCGAAGGAGAATCAGGAAGGATGACGATGCGTTGAAGGAAGAACGCACCATTTTTTACTTCTCGTGACTGTGTTTCTTAAAAGCAAAAATAATTTATACAAAACAAATACCAAACTACGATTACATAGAAAAACACACGCATTTTGTCAAATTAGCAATTCTTTCTAGATTCTCAAACAATTTGAATAGCAAGTTGCAGTGGAAGAAGATGATTATATGATGTTCTTATGATTATAGCATGGTGCAGCAAAGAATATAACCTTCACGCTTTCATACAAACGCTAAATTCTTACATGATGTAACGCATGTACAGGTACAAAATAGCTGATAAATAATTAATCTAGCAGATAATCAAGTTGTCTTGCACTTAAACAATGTTGTGTGATATAAACGCGAAGATGTTCTTGGTCACAAAAAGGCAACATAACCCTTATTACGTCTTTATGCAACATAAATGACTTTAATAATGGGATAATATGCATACTATCTACACGTGGAAATGTTCTTACCTTTTGTTTGCCATGAAGAACTGTTTTTTTATCATGTCATCCATGCATAATACATTATTTACCAAAATAGTCCCCATAAATGAAAAAAATCACATGTATTTTTGTTTAAGTCAAGCCTGTCTTTTATCCAATCTGCATTTCATTTTCTTTTCAATGTCTCTCTGCTAAATAAAAAGAAGACTTTTAGGATCAAAATGAATTGCAAACTTAAGGAAAGGTGAGTGGTTTGGTAGCCAGACAAGCTATAGCAAAAAGGATGCATCTCTATTTTTACGATGATGAAAAAAGATAAAAGAAGGAAGGATATGAAATCATGTTTTGACGTGACGAAACCTTATCTTATAAGCTTGTACTTTTTGTGATGATGATACTTTCAGTAGATATCCTGTCACAAAGCTAATTCATGTATATTTATTATATAATACACATGTGCTAAATGGGTTCAAAAGAGTTAAGGAGGATACGGACGGATGGAAGCTACTACTACTACTGAGCTACGATGAAAAATAAACATACAAGGAAAAACATAGTCTTGCCAAAAATCTAAAAGTTAACATGATCTTTACTTGCGAAAAGCATATTTTATATGCTTTGGTGGTAAGGAAGATAAGAAATTTAACAAGAACTCATGCCCAGTTTTGTTGGAATCACCAGCTTTATCTTTTAGTAAAAAGGTGGCTGTAAAACAACCAACATCAATAGACATTCTAGAGACGCACAGACTGAATAAATATTTGTCTCCTCAGAGAACAGAACAGCAGAAGGGGGAGGGGGTGTGTGATGAAGATTAGGAATGCCCACACGTGATGACAAAAGGAGTTCATCACCATCATCATCTTTGTTATCTGCACATTCTCTGCATTCTCGGTATTACTTTGTTTGTTGTGTGTTTGCACATATTTATGTAAATAGTAAATACCACGCTTTACTTTGACTCGAGAGAAGTCAAGGACGTCTTTAGTTAAAATCTGCAAAAAAAATGTATTCTGCAGTTTTACGAGGTTCCTCTTGTTGATATATTATACTGAAAGCATTTTGAAATGTCAATACAAAGATTAAAGTGTGGATATACCATAAATATTTAACTGGAATGTCTGTGGGATACTAATGTTTTAATCTTAACCGTAAGATTACCATTTGTAGTGAAATGCGTGTCAAAAATAAGTATTAATGAAATGTTTTGTGTCTTGAAACTTTTTTTTACTGTATGAATGTTTTGAAGTGTATTTAATTATTCTGCTGTGAAAAACATAAAACGATTTTATTACCCTTTTTGTAAATATATTTATATTTCAAGTGGAGGCTGCAAATTAAGTGATTGTGGGTTCTCTCTGCAAAATAGAAAACCTGACTTATTGTCAGACAATGCAATGAAAAGCCTTTACACATTATGTGATACCGTAGCAAGTTAGCAAACAAACGCACGCACAAATACGTTTATTTGCGTTAACCACGTAAACAAACTATAAGAAAGATTTTCCCGTCACTTATTCCTAACGGTTCATGTAAAATTTTCAGAGAAGATAATGTGTGTTGGAACTGTTTACTTCCTCTCCCGTGTAGACTATTATTTTACGTCATTTTAGCAAAAAAGTAAGTTTTGTTCAGCAAAGCTACAAGCCAAGCCAGCAGAGCAGACGGAGAACAAAAGGGAAAAAGCGTTCATTAAACCTGATACTCACGTCAGCTTGAAATGCATACTTTTAGCAGTAATTATATCTGATGAGCTTATCTTACTACAACAACTTAATGAAATATTCAACACTCATCTGACCACAATCGGAAACTGCTGTGTTGTGAGTACTAATACCTACCATAAACAGCACCTTCTACACAAATATATTAGTCATTAATCCCGGTGCATCAATTTTATGTGCAAAAAAAAGTCTTCTGAAACAAGATCAACTTCCCATGCCATAATAATGTAACAAACGTTAATACATAAAAAAAAACTCGCTAAACTTCAGTTTTTCCCCCAACTAAAGTTATTTTACACACGCTGAAAATTATATATGGATATTAATCAAATAGGTATACATGTACACTATTTTTGTAGAACTACACAAACTTGATTTTTCTGCTCTAGAAGAATAAACAGTTTTCTGTTTCTTATGACCATGACCATTCAAGAAAATTTGTAACAGCAGCAGCAGGAGTTTAGTTGAAATAGTGTAAAACATTTATATGATATATATGAATATAAATTTCTTCAAGTTATGATATATGTCTAGAGAAGCACCGGTCAGAACTGTGATGTGAACGTTGATGGTGGTGGTGGTGCGCGGTATTTGGAGCTGGAAACGATATAAAATGGGAATCAATGTGAACAGGCTGACTGGTTCCGTGAGAAGTTTGCTGATAATTGGAGTTTCTGTACCTTACTGAAACCAACTACCAAACACACAAAAATACGTGAATAATAATCGTAATAACAATACGAATTTGCCGTACCCGTTTTATGCTAAACTACCAAGAAAAAAAGTTTCCTTATATTTCTGTGATACTAGATATAAGTTTGGCATACTAATATAATGTATTACAGAGAGGGGTATATAATGAATGTACATATTTAAATACATGTATTAACTTAATCTCGAGCATATTTTACGGAATCAGCTAGAGGCTATATCACTGCAAAAATCAGCGATACCACAGTGAATCGTGAATACTACCAACTTACCTGTCGCGTTGTAAAGATGAATTAAATGTTAAAACTTAGCTTATATATAGTAGCAAATATAATATAGTAGCAACTTGTTTAGAAACACATACATATTCATACCTTCTTTTTAGAAGTAATCATAGTGTAGTAATAATAAGACACAGTCTTTGTTGTCGAACATTTCTCTAACTCTATCACCAGTTTTTAAGATTACTTGCTTCTAAACTATCAAAGAAATAGCAAACAGCAAAATAGGTAGCAGTCTGCAATCTGCAATAATAACACTTCCATGAGTACAGAACATTTTTTGTCTCTAACGCTTTTTGTACTTCTTCTAGATTTTTACTGAAGCGTATGCATATATTCCTTTTGCAGAAGACATGGATTCCATGTATTTTTGCGATTTCCTTATTATGTGCAGAAAAGAGGGTTAACCTGGTTTGCAGTACAAAAGTTGTGTCCGTGAGAAAGACTTCTCGCCATTGACTGTGCGAGTCTTAAACACGTTTAATTTATAAAAACTTTTCATATCGATGTTCGACATTAATTTTTTTTACATCAATCATGATCAAAGTTTTTTAAGCGTATACCAAGGAAGAAAAACGGGATAATTTATAATATTTCATATCTATGTGATGTTTGAATACTGTACTATGGATAACCTTTGAAAATGCAGGCATTCTATTGTTAAGCGGTTTTTTTTAAAAATTATTTATTAATTCGATTATACGATTGTAAGTGATGCAGTGATAACTGATAAGTTTTAAGTGTTTTTGTGCGAATGTAACCCGAAAAGCGAAAAATTTAATTTGCCGATGTGTACTTTTGTAAGATGTGTGTGTATTCATACCAAAAAATGTTTTTGTCATGAGCCAGAGGTCTAGTAGTCATACGAATTTGCAAGTGAAAGTGCTGTGATCCTGGTTAACTGTGCTGTGATTCTTAACACTACCATAAAAATAGTTTGATTAAACCGAAATACCTAGTCAATTAAGTCACCCAAATTTAATGTAGCACTGACAAGTATTGAATTTCAAAATGGCAGCTGCAGATAGTCAAAGTGTTCAAATTAGCATTTCCAATGGGACGTCTTCTGGGAAAAAGCGAACTTTTGGGAAAAGGTAGCTTTACGTAAAAACGTGTGTATAAATGGAGTATGGATGCATATTTTAGTGGTGGATTTCACATAATGTTTAAATTCATACTTTTTCTTGAAACTCGACTTCCTAAGGTTTCTCAGACGTTCCGGTTTATTTCTTGTTGGTTGTATTATCGGTGCGGCAATAGCTTGCTGTATCTTTGTATTCATCGATCCACGTGGAAATGATGATGACGCACCGACATTAGGAACACTACTCGCTTCTCAGACAGATGCACACACCATGAAGCTTCGTCCTTCTCCTAGGCATTCTCAACCAGATCAAAGTGCTAGTAGTAGATCAATCGCATCTGTCAGTAATCAGCAAGCTTCTCAAAGTAACAATGGGGTTCGCGTGTATCAAAGTAATGTCTTTCAAAGCATACCCGGTCCATGTGACAATGTTGCAGTGAAACAATTCGGCAAAGACATATGCACATCCAAACCTTGTATGCAAACTGGTATGTAAACGAAACAAAAATATACAACATGAATGAAAAACAAACAATGACATTCCTATAAGTAGTTTGTTTTGTAGATTTGGTAAAAAAAATTGACAAAACATGAAAGAATTCCATGTTCTAAAAATGGTATCAATGCATAAAATGCGTATAAATAAAATCCGTTTCATGTTGTTTGTTTTGTAGCTTGTGATCTCGCCAATACGGTGAACATTACTATTGACCCCTGTGAGAATTTTTATGAGTTTGCATGTCAGGGCTGGTTATTACGAAATGTTCGACCAAACTATTCATCCAAATGGAGCGTATTTAGTAAGATGGAGAAAATGACCAGTGATATAGTTATCGGTAGGAAAAGAATAAATTTTGTATACAATTTGTATGGATAATTCAAAGAATGTGCATGCAGATGATGCATGTTTAAATGCTCGATTTGCTTTGATATGCATCGTTATCTTACGCTGGATTTTTTAGGATTACTTAGTGAACCGGAAAAACCTGACGATATGCCTGTTTACAAAATTGCAAAAGATTTTTTCAAGAAATGCTCCAATGTTGGTAAGCTGAAGTGTGCCAAATTGGCCAGAATCTGTTTTTATCCTTGAAACGATCAGAGAGAGAATATACTATTTTAATTATGCATGGTTTACAGGCCATTTGCCTTACGCAATCACCATGAATTATACAAGCTATATATATGTATGTTCGCATACCTACATTAGTTTCATTCGAAATTTCAACAGATGAACTCAATCGAGTTGGCCTTCAGCCATTATGGGACATACTGGAAAGGTATGGCGGCTGGCCAATGTTGTACGAGCAAGGAAAGTGGAATGCTTCAAATTTTGACTGGATGAAGTCCATGGCAGATCTGAAGAAATTTTTCGGTACTTCTGCACTTCTCGACATTAACTCCAACCAAAACACGAACAACATTAAATACAACACAATCCATGTTAGTCTCACGATACCCCAAATACATCATGAATCATGACTACTTCTCCAGCTTTATACTAACAATATTTTATCGTCATTTTTACTTTTATTTTTATGTTTTAACTAATTTGTAGGTTCAACAGCCCTCCTTATTTTTGGCAAGGCCATATTTATTGGATCATCAAAATTATGGAAATGCTGTTGTAGCGTACAGAGATTTTATTACAAACGTTTCAAGGGAATTCCTAAAATTTCGAGGCCACACAAATATCAACGAAACCTACTTAAAAGAGCAAGCTTCCGAAGTAATCGCATTTGAATCTGTTGTTGCAAACTTGACCCGAGATGCCGTTGGAATTCAGTATGAACTACGTAATCATTCTGCGACAGTCACTCTCAAATTTTTGCAGCAAGTTTTTGACAACTACACATTGGAGAATGCAACAAACGTGGTAAGCCTTTCGATTTTAAAGTGAAAGCTTATGGGCTTCAGAGTAAATAATTTAATACCTTTACATATTGTACGCTTACGCCTACACAATTTAATTTTACCCAAATCTCAACAGGTCCACTTTCCAACACTTTTGAACCACCTGTACGCAAACACTGGCGTAAATATTTCAGACGATGAGCTAGTCTCCGTCTCAGATGTGCATTATATGGGAGGTATATTCGAAATCTTGGCTGCCACTCCAGAAGAACTGCTGGCAAATTATTTACACTTTCGGATGGCAGCCTGGATCGTCTCTGGAACAACCAAAGCAATGAGAAACTATGTTTCGGAGTTTTACAACAAGGTTTATGGCATCAAAGAATCCAATGCAAGGTACTATTCAAGTATCTTTTTGAATTTTGGCTAATATATAAAACGTGTGTAATTACCAAATAACCATATATACATTGTTTCCTCATTAGAGAATACACGTGTTCGGCTTCAGCTCAAGAAAAATTTCCAATGGCCATAGGCTACGAATATATGAAACGATATGGTGCAAATGCGTCGGCAGATATTGAGGAGGTACTTGATATTATCCTTCTTTATAATTTCAAGGCCCCTTTCACCATAATATTATGACGTTAAATACAAATCGACAATCGTTTATTTTGCGTAGGCTACACAGATGTTTACCAACATAAGGGAATCCTTCCGTGAGCTTTTATTTGGAGCAGAGTGGATGAATGAGACTGTGAGAAATTCCTCTTTGGAAAGACTGGATAAAATCCAAAGTTGTTTGGGCTATCCTTCCTGGATATACAATTTGACAAGAATTGAGTCCGACTTTGACGGGGTAAAATGATACAAGGATTTTTTGGAGTACTTATTACTTAAGTGCTTTTTCATGTTTATTGAGGGATTTTATAACTGGGTTATTCTAATTACTTTTTCCATATTTTGTAGTTGACTTTAAACCAATCAAATTACTTTGATCAACTTCTCTATGTGAGAGCTTGGCTTACTGATCAAAAGTTGAAGTCACTGAGAAAGCCTTTTGAACCTGGATGGTACGTAATTGTTTGAAAACAGTCGAAATTATTCTCATACTAACATTTTAGTGCTATTAACCCAGTTACGATTCCTAGTAAAAAGCTATTTTAACCTACTAAAACTGTGTTTTAATGAAAAGAAGCGTAATTTAATTATATTTTCATGATTTAATTCCAGTAAGTGGTCACAATTTCCGGGGCATATTGGTGCCTACTACGACATAAAACGAAAAACAATTAGTAAGCAATTTATTCAATCTAGCCATTTTGCCGTGCATGTATACAGCGTTACGTAATATTTAAAGATCCTTGACATGGTACTCGAAGTAATTCTGTTCTTCTTTGGTTGATTTTTTTGTGCTACAGATATTCCACTCGGTGTACTTCAAAGACCTTTCTTTGATAGACAACGGCCTATGTAAGTTACGATTAATGAACTTTAAAATGTGGTACTATTTAGACATGTATGCAGATCATAGAATTGACTTTTAAAATGTTATAATTTCTTTAGATCCCTTAATTATGGCTCCTTGGGAAGTATAATTGGGCATGAAATAACCCATGGATTTACAGTTCCAGGTACTTACATGGCCTTATAGTATTTTAAATCTCTTGAAATGTTTAGTGCAATGATTACTTTGGATTTAATTTTTGAAGGTTGGACGGAAGACTCAAATGGGGGCTTTTCCCCTATAGGGGATTGCATAATTCAGCAGTACGATCAGTTCAACGTTGAAGAAATAAAGGATCAACAGTTCAATCTTAATGGAAAACTGACACTAGATGAAAATTTCCCTGATAACGGAGGCTTACTGGAAGCTTACAAAGCTTATAAATTTGCCGCATCAAAGCGTCAGAAAAATGATAAGAAGCTTCCAGGCCTGGGCAAATTTAGCCCAGAGCAGCTTTACTTTCTCGGATTCGCAACGGTACTCCATTTATCCTTCTCAAAGAATTGAACATACTTTCCCCACCAATATAAATAAACTAATATTACGACACATTCAAGCATCCTCTTATAGGATTACACACAGTTCAAAAAATTTGTATGCTTATTATATATTTTTTGTTCGTGTTTTTTTACAGAACTGGTGCTCCACGAGTACAATGGAAAGCATACGGGAACAAATTCTCACAGATCATCACAGCCCCGGAAAATACAGGGTAATAGGAACGCTACGGAATTCCAAAGAGTTCGCTGAAGCATGGTCTTGTCCAGTCGGGTCATTTATGAATCCATCACAAGAGGAACAAGGCGACAAATGTACGGTGTTTTGAGAAATGACGAGTGGGTAGCAGGAATATAAAAGAAAGGATGTTTGTTTCGCATTGTTAGTGTAGTGTACACTTGTGTCGTAAGAGTTATTTCAAATGACGTTGCTTGTAATATTTATTCGTGCCATAATGTGATTTTGACCATGTATGTACCAGAAATATATTTTGTAACGTGTATGTAAAGTGTAGATATATTCGTCAGTATTTTTCTTTCTTTTGTAAAAAAAAAGTTGTCTTTTAAAAAAGCAGTATTTATATCTATTTTAGTGGGACTTCGCACGCAAATGTTATTGTTATTAATGAAGTTTATAAAATGAAAATAAATATCTATAAAATACTTTCTTTAAAAAAAACTGGAGAGTTCCTGGAATATATGCCTTCGGACATTTTATTTCAACTTTTACCGTGGGTTTCTCGCTGTATCCCACGAATAAGTATATTTTACCCTCATTTGGACACATATTTGTATATGCATACATCCTTCCTGAGAGAAAGTTTATTGAGCAGTACCACGTTGACTTGTTTTTAATGATTCCATTATCCGTTATCGCATATGTATTATCAGATTTCATGCAACCACGCATAAAAGTTTATACATGATCAGATTTCGCAAAACAAAATAATTATTACTTTTGCAGCCAGGATATTGTAGTTATCATTCATTTGAAACTGTCATAATGGAAAAACGTGGAAAATTTCTTCCATGGCTCTTAATGGACCCTTTGTTCTCTGAAATGGCACGCTATTTCAACATCAGCCTGACAATAGTCACCTTTTCCACCACTTACTTTCGCCAAAACGTGCCGTTCTGTTGAAATAGATGAAAATGCACTCTTTCCCTTAAAGTCACTTGGCAGTGAGTGATGATGTTATTACTAAAAATTTCATCACCTGCTTTATACATATATTACCCAATTTTTCTAACAACTGTAAATCAAAATGAATTGCCGATTTGCAATCGGAAAATTTCTAATTTTCATCAGGTTGGTAAATTATTCCTGTCATTTATTTAGATAAGAAATGAAATTTGTAACGCTCTTATTAGTATATTTTCATTTTTTGAAGTTTGACATTCTACGAAGGAGGAAAAGGACAGGAAGTCCCCAAAGGCCCCATCGATTTTTCAAAACTAGAACTAAATACCAAAGAACTATTGGGTAGGATTTTATGGAATAGAGACCTGTGCACATAATTTTTTTTCAATGTGAACATTTGTTAAATTTGCTATTTTCAAATAATCCGTAACAGGTTCACGGTGGTCAATTGAACATCCTAATACAACAATTGTCTACCATAAAATCCAGATAGTAGATATGGTCAAAGTTGACGTGAATGATATGAGTATCAGGTTTGTATGACAAAATAATCACATCTTGGCTTTGGCAATGGTCACTACAGCTCATTTCAATACAGTCAGAAACGCTTATGTGCCACAATGATTCTTTTAGAGTTGATTTCTATATCAGACAACGATGGGAAGCTGCAGGATTAGAGTTCCCCGAAGGATTGTTCAAAGATGACGATAAGCCAGATTTATTCATATCCGCAGAGGAAAATGTTCTGCAATCTGTCTGGTCTCCGGATTCGTTCATTCCCAATGCTCGAGACGCAAGTATACCTCTAAAATATTCGTTTGGAAAAATAAGAATTCTTGCTCTTTAAATTTTAAATCATATTACAGAATTTAATGAAATGATATTATTTGCAAGAAATTTTAAGTACGACGACAATTCAATCTGCCGTCAACATATTCAAGAACAAGACCATTTTTTACAAAGCCAGGATGTATGCAGTTCTTGGCTGTTCATTCCTCTTTCAGTGGTACCCATTAGACATACAAGTTTGTGACATGGCCTTTGAAAGCTGTGAGTACTATTTTTTTTATATCCCATAACACAATAGAAAAACGAATACTAGTTACATTAGTTTTATCTGAATTTATTAATGCTTATAGACAAATATACTAAAGATTCGGTGCATTATGAATGGGAAAAAGAAACTCCAGTAACTGCACTGCCTGGAATACTTTTATATCAATACGACGTTGTTTTACCTCCCAAAATCAGTAATGGAACGGAAGATAGATGGTCTGGAAAGTGTAAGAACTGTTTCTTAAGATATTCGAATTAATTCGTTGAATAATGCTGCAATCGACTGCTTTGCTATTTTTCCAGATAAATACCCATACGTGAAAATGACATTTAAGTTTGAACGAAAACTGGGCAATAACGTTATTCAGCTTTTCGTTCCAACGATATTAGTAGTAACTCTGTCCTTCTTCAGTTTTTGGCTTGGACTGGTAATTTTGCGAAAAACATGAACGATACAATCATTGATAATTCAAGGCTTTTTTACCTAACATGACATGTCAAGTTTACTCTACACACGTGCCTGTGTGGTATTTGATTTTTACAGGATGCCGTTCCTGGAAGAATTTCACTGCTTGTCACGTGCATTCTCACTCTAGTTACTATGCATAGTGGCCTGAGGGGCGTCATCCCTCCAGTTCATTACGTAAAGGTTAGCAGTTCGATTAAGTCACAAGCCACTTAGTTTCATCTAGTATTTCGGCTTATGAGTTACATTTTTGAAGTCCAAACTAATTATTATGCATAGATGAGTGATATCTGGATGATAGGATGCATGGCCTTCGTTTTTGGGGCGATTTGCGAGTTCATAGTAGTCAAATATCTGAAATGGAGATCGCAACAAATGAAGGATGCGAAAGCAGAACAAGAAAACTACCTTAAGCAGAATGGACTGCTGCAAAATTTCTCCCCACAACCACAGCCACAACCAAGAATTCCAAATGAAATGAATAAAATGGCCGCACCAAATGCCATATATCCTTCGAATTACGGACAACATCGTCTACCTTTCAGTCACAACAATCGCAATCCTTGGGTTAAAAATTTAGCTAATCACCATCCTAAGTATAGATTTAATTTATTGTGCATTTACATTTGTACGATGACGAATTTAAATTTAATTTCATAGAATCAAATGACCAATTCGGCACAAAAAAGACAAGCATGGCAGAATGCACAAGTAGCGCATTCACTTGGAGTAATCCCAGGTGGTGATTACCCCGGTTTTATAAACATGCAAGGACAAATTTACAACCAGCATTTTCTCCCCCCACCTCCAAATTCACGACCGATTTGGGTAAAAATTGATAAAGTCTGTCGAGCTATATTTCCCATACTTTTCCTCATTTTTAACGCAGTGTACTGGCCTATACTATGGCAAGGATCAGCAAGCCAGCATAAAGACGTTTAAACTTTACAGTATATTATGTGTGTTTATTCCACAAATTATAAATTACAAATAAATTTGTTTCTGTATCAGGAACCTTAATAATATTTACAGTAAATTAATTCTAGTAAATACATAAATTACTTGTTCATACCTCCAACTTTTTTAGCACTTGTTTCTATTTCATTGCTCGCGAAATTCATGATCCGTGAAAGCCAAGGTTTGTCCTGATTTTTCGCCATTACACGGTCCACAACTCCTTTTGAAATTTTCCCGTAAAGGGTACTGATGTCCTCATTTTTGTCGTTGTCTTTGGAAGCCTCCTTATACAATTCAGTCAAAATTTCATCTTCAATTGCGTCGTTCAGCTCTTCAATGTCCTTCAGAAACTGTTCCTTTTGTCTGTCATCTAATTGTACAACGTATGGTTTGATTTGTGAGGCTAACGAAACGTCAAAAGCGGTTAAATATCGTTCTGCCAAATTCGATAAGGTCTCGTCTGATGCTTGCAGAGTCGTGAGACCCTCATCTTTAGTGAGTGGGTATGCATCTGCTGTCAGCCCAGAAAAAAAGGTGAACAACGCAATTGCCGTATAGATCATAGTCGAAGGTCAGAGTGTTGTTTATGTTCCAGGTAGTAAACTAAACGAAAAGATTTTAAACTAAATGGTTTGAAATTTTATTAAATGTTAATTAACTTTTGTTGTTTTTACTTACTAGTTTAATTTAGCTCACATCCGTCCTGTAAAACTTAGTTATCGGTTGTACTTGCAATTTCGTTCACAATTAAATGAAAAGCATCACCCCCTGCAAACTTTCGGAGACGTTTATACCATCTAGTATCTTGACTGGAAGAAACTAGTGCTTCCAATGCGCTTCCAACAGTCCTATGGTAGTTTTTATCACTCTCACAACTCAACTGACCAGACTTCCGTAGTGTTTCTGACGCACGATGGAAATTTGAGCGAATTACGTTGCATAAAACTGTCAAATCTTGCTTAAATATCATGGCTTCCATGTCAGTAAGGTAATTCCACTTGTGATCCACGGCCAAGTTGAAATTCAATTTGACTTTTTCTAATGCTTTTTCCAGCTTTACACAAGGAAAAATAATATTATGTTTGTGAGGGTATGGTGCTGACGGATGTTGTGGGTTTCCCCATGAGAAGGAGCCTTGGCTATTACTAGAACCAGAACCATGATCAAAATAGTCGCTGATTAATTTCTTTTGAGTGACGCTTCTGGGATAATTATTATTACAGTTCACATGAGAAGTATGCTCATTGTGTGCGTTTCCTCTGTTGTGGTAGCTAGATGAGGCATGCCCCGCATTGTTGTTTACTAAAAGTTGAGTCTCAATAAAATTATGGTCATTATAATGGTTTGGCTGGTGGGGGTAATCAAAATCAAAACTGGAATCTGACGGGATGCTAGAAAATGGTGGTACTGGATATCTTTTAAACTCGTTTAGACTATAGCAGTATACTAAAGAAAATAGGCTTAAATAATACAAAAATGAAAAATGAATATGTGATGTCATTTTAAAAATATTTAGCTCATGTTACCCCACTAATTATATTATATTAGAACTTTAAAAAACTGAATGTTTGATGCACAATGAAATATGGTTCTTTAGTACAAAAATGAAAAGTGCTGAAAATAAAATACCGAATAATCCATTTTACAAGAAACTCGATGTATTTATTACAGCAAATTGTAAACATCTTCAAGCAAGCGGAAGTAATCGCGAACGGGAATGAATACGGTAAATCCGTCATCTAAAAATATGAATTGCCCGTGCAACCCGTGCTAATGATGATGATGATGCAGTGGATATGGCTCTGATGATTCATATAAGTTGGATGATAAAATAATTTAACAGCAACATCAACATAAAATTATTCGAGTTCATTTTTCTTCCTTTATTTTTTATTTAAAGTTATGTCTACTTTGTTAAGTTTTAAACAAAGGAAAACACGTGTTAGTTAGACAATCTAGCTTTACAACACCTAAGTACTACCAGTTTACATATAATAATTATATGTTTTGCATATTTACACCTTCATCATCATCTTCTATCAATATCTCAGCACATTGCACAAATAATAAAGATTACCGTAAGTACGTGTAGACTTTAATTTGTACATTACATTTACTATTTTTAATATGTTGATAGTATCCATAAACCACATTCACATCAAATACATAATAATATATATATATTTCTATTTAACTTGTATTCTTTTCACGGTGAGTTCAAGTGTACGTGCGCGTATTTCCTTGATTGCTTTTTGTTCAATGAATTGATTTACACCAGTAAATATACCCGGTATATAATAATAAACAGATTAAATATATGTTGTGATGAAAGCAGAAAAATGTTTAAAACGAAAATAGCTACTTGGGGTGAATACAATTCAGCCACGCCGACAAAAAGTATAGCATATGTAACGTACTTAAAAGGCTTTATCAGACTTTTAAATCTGAACTAGAATTTGAACGATATAATGCCTAGCTCACAATGAATTCTTTTGATGTTGTGGTCAACAACTTACATAACATTTATGTAATTCGCGATAAATACAATCAGATACTTTTACGTACATTACATACATATAAACCAACAATATTTAAGCATGTTTGTTACATAAAATAAATGTGGTAAAACATCTTTTGACTAGACTATATCATTTTTTTCAAACTGAGATAACATCATAAATATTTGGCATAAAATAACACATAAACTACGGCCCGGTAAGCTAACAGTACAATAATTACGGAAAAGAACTGACCGCTTAAAAGTGAATTACACTCTCAAAGATTTTACTTTTTACTTTGCCCGTGCAGATAGGAACATATATAAATTATAGCTATTCGCATATGGAAAAAATTAAAAACATCTCTAAAACTTTAAGCTCTATTGTTTTTGAATTTTAGCAAATTAACTGTTTCCATTCAACTCTAATATGGCCATAATCAACATTCTTTTTTGAAATATTTGCATTTTTTCTTTCAGATTAAAATGTAGGGAAAACTGAAGGAATTTCTTTAAAAATATTATTTTGCTCTTCGTTAGTGACAATATAGTTTATATTCATAATGATATTATTTTAACTGCAGTATTACGTTACGTTATTATGAAACGTTTAGAAAAAAGTTTTTATTAAAAAATATGACAAAAAATACATGATGTTTTGTATGCTAGTACATTTTAACCTTAATTTAGTTTGTATGTGGGCTATCTACCAACTTTTTTTCAAACATTCCGACCAGCATAACATTTACCGACCCATGTTATTACTCAAATATTACGATTTCAGTTTTACACGAACAAAATTAGGATTTTGATGAAGAACGACATATAACTTACAAAAACAGCTATATACATACATTGTTTTCAGTGAACTCTAACTCTAACCTAATAAATTGATTGCGGTTTAGTGATTGTTACGATGTAGTAACCGAATGAATTGCACCTCTATCAGAATAACTAACACTAACAACATTGAAACAAAAATCTTCATATAGAGATAAATAAGTACTCATTGAGGAAATCTGAACACTTCAACTATTTCTGTTTTCACAATGAATTTGCCTCAAGTTCTAAAGCGCACTTATATTAAAATAAATTTCGTTTTTTTAGTAAAAAACCTTTCTCTTTCGTATGCAGTGACATCATAGGGGATATGAAGATTTTTTCTCTTACTATTACATCGACTTCCTACTTTCACTGTTTCACTCTCAAACAGACTCAGACACAACTTTCCATTCATTCTTGATGTGCTTAAAGACTAACAGTTATCAAGTACACGAAAAAAAATCATTTTTCAGGGCCACAGTGGTAAATATGTATCATTAAAATTAAATAAACTTTTGTGTTCGTTCAAGTAAAGAGATGATGGGTGACTTTCCATTCATACCTTTGCATTGACTTGTCCCTCATAATAAAATTTAACAGTGTACGTATCATAATTTAACTAGTTTATAAACTGTAAATGTGTGATATAAAACATGATATTACAATTAGGGTTTGTGTGTACGTATATGTTTCACATTTCAGGGTTTTTTATAATTTAGCGGATTTCCTAAAAGTATAGCAACAACGATACAAGAGCACCAAAAACTCATCAGTACCAATAATGAATAACAATAAAGTATCATCAACTATCGAAATGAACAACTACACAATCTTCATAACGAAACTGACGGATTTTCTTTTTTTCTTGACAAGGAATGAACTCTAAATTCTACAGAATTAATGACCAGCGTGCTTACTTTAAAAATGATTAGTCAGTTTGTAAATCTTATTGATAAATATTTTTTAACCAGCTCTGGGTGTTTTTTTTAGATCATAAGTGTATATACGAATTAAACATCAATATTTTGAAATACACAAGTTGTTGATTTTTTAATAAATTAACTAAAGCTACTCATACTATTTGGCAAATTACTAAGATTTTCAATCAATATGTATAATACCTATAATGTCAGCGACAAACATTTTTCCTTTTTTGGTCATTTGTCTTTAAACGACCAGACTCTAATACTAATTTTTTTTATTCACGTAGAGTAAAAATTAAATGATTATACGAAAAGAGACCATTATCCAAAAAACTAGAATTAAAAATCACAAGTTTCATGCAGTTCTGTGCCTTTAACAAGAACAGTGTTAGAATCATCATTGATTGGACTATGACCATTACTACTACTCCCACCAGCTTCTTTGCTACCTTCGTGAACGCTTCTTAGATGATTTTTCATTTTATCCGGTCGTGAAAATTCCCTCGAGCACACAGGACATGGAAACACCTTCCTCATGTTCCCTTCGTGGTAGAGGAAAGCATGTCGTTGGAAACTGTACTTGTTCTTGAATGTTTTAGGAATACGTAATTTCTCACAAGCGATACATTTATAAACTCCATCCTCCACAGACGCATATTTAAATAGATCCAAGCCCCTGACGCTCATTTCGGAGAGAGGTTCAGACCCAAGATCAGCTCCAAGTAGTGCCGCATCAAACATTTCAGCGTCATCTTGATCCAAGTCATTGCTTCCAGGGTCAAGCTTTTCTCGCTTTATTCGACTGGCAACTCCTGAAAATCTACGAGGGATTCGGCGCCTTACTCCTTGACGAGGTGGCAAGGTGGGTTTTGGAGGCGCAGCTGGAAATGTGAACGGTTGGTCTGCAAATGAAACGGATGGTTAGTGAATGAATATATTTTAAAGTTCTTATGTATGCATTTCTTGAATCTAACCAAATTGTTTTAAGCTTATTGTAATAAAAAAACTTACCACTGGATGGGGACGTTTTGATGTTGACTGGAACTGGTGGGGGTGGTAGAACTCCAAGGGCCTTATTTTTTGGTTGTCGTCCCCGCTTTCGCTTAACTGGAACGGTTGGAGCACCTGCGATATCAACGGGTGGTGGTGGTGGTATGTTGTTCTCGAGCACGATCGTATTTGAATTCTTGTTCCCTGACTTTCCATGTCCACCAACCCCGTTAGATTTTTTCTCCTTCTTGACCTTCACCACTGAATCACAGCTTGTGTTTTTTCCACTAGAATGATTGTCCGTTTGACCTGTAGGGGTGCTACTGGTAAACGTAGGATTGTTAAAGCTGTGTGCATTTCCCTTACTGCTAGAGGGTTCATTGACTGTTGATGTTGATGATGATGAAGAAGAAGATGATGATGCATTTTGCTGACCAGAATTTGAAGTTTTTGATGATTTGGTAGTTGAAGGGGCAGGAAATGATTCCGCACTATCCCCTCCTCCTCCTTGATTACTGTTGCTGCTAGTGCTTGGGGCATTTTGAGAATTGTTGGTACTTGGTCCAGGTTCAGAGGATTTCTCAGAGTCCTCATCATCGCTTTCAAAACTGGACAGACCACGGATTGATAATGCCTCCGCGACCTTTAGCACATCACTGAGGTCCCTTTCGTCAATTGATATTTCTCCTCTGTACATAAAATCTAGCAGGGTTTTCAAATGTGCGAATTTCATGTCATGAAATATCAAAATTGGATGTTTTTCAGCGGGTGTTTGAGTGACAAACATGGACTCGAAGTAAGGACTGCAAGCTGACAACACTATTTTGTGTGCCTTCAAAAATTTGCCCTCCACAGCGATTGTGACATCTACCAGATTTTCAGACTGTAGGAGGGACTCAAACACGTTTACCATGTTTGAGCGGTGATTGTTCCATTTCAGCAAGAAATGCTGACTTTGTTGCTGCGAAGATTGTGGAAGCGTCATTTTTTGATTGGCTCCTTACGGGACGACGTCTTCAAAATTTAATGACCTGGAAAACCAAATTTTGAAATGTTTTAGTTTACTGTCACTCAACAATAAAATTGAAATGCAAACCGTTCTCTCTTAATGTTTTAAAAGTTCTAACACTAATATGAATGCCGATCTGCTAAACTTAATGCTTTCACTTTCACTTACCGATAACCTTACACTTTACTGGTATATGGTGGTGGTAACTACATACCTACATAGATTAAACCAGGTTGATTAAATTAAGTAACTCAATTCAACGTTTCACGTCAAAACTAATTTATCATTACAACTTGTCAAGGGGTGAATGAATAAGCTACCCTTTTTGTCATGAATTAGTCTATGATAAGCAATTCATAATTGGTTATCTTATCTAACTGTAAGAAACTTTATGGAGTAGAGCCAAGCCCAATCCTCAATTCTCACCACTACCACTCAAACAATTTAATTCCCCTTCCAAACCGTACCCCCAAACGTTTTGATTGGCAGTACCTACCGTCGTCTTTGCGTATCATTTTTTGGGGGTGAAGGGATGATTTTCGTTTATGCGGAGCTAAATAGCCACACATGCGTTATAATATTCTGTCAACATTCGACATTTTTATCGAACAATTATGAGCACTGTGCATTGTAAAGTAGCATAATATAATTACGCTTAGGCTTAAGTTACGATATGATACGCTAAAAATGAGATCTCGAGAACACTTGTTTTTAAAATTCAAACATTACTTAGATCTAGATGCATATTAATGGTCTGGGTCTGTGAAAAAAGCTCAGTTTATCATATTATTGCTTGATTTTCACCATTTCTACTTCTTCTCTTTGTCACGCATGCAGCTGCAAAATTTTAATGATATATTAACTGACTTTAACCTATGCACTCTGAAGTGTAAACCAATCTATTCAACCCCTGCCTTGTACCTTTCATCAATATCAATCTACATATTAATGATTTACAACTAACTGGAATTGAGTAAAGAGTCAACATTCCACATATGCCATATCACATAGGGTTGGAAATGGAAAATGAAAATACGTGCTCTCATAGTCAAATATTAAGGTCACCATTTTCCTATTGTCATATAATGAGTCGATTTATTTTTCTGATAAGAGCCATTTTTGTAATCCAGACAGACCAAATCCAGATCAAATCTTATCTTTCAGATTTTACTTCTTTGCCTCCATTCAAATTACCTAATTGTGTACCCTGTCTGTATACTGTTACTGTACACAAAATGACAGACAGTTTGTGGAAGCCATTTTATCATGCCAGTTCAAAATGCATCATTTTACAACTGATACTTTACTTTATGTCGACAATACACGTCACCGCGTACCCAGCAAATATTTTGACATGGCTTGTGAATGTGAAGCATCCACATTACCTGTAAATCATTTTATAAATGCTCGTACATAAGTGAGTGAAATAGAAGCTGGGGTTAATAAGACAAACTATTCTTGTTTGGACTGGAGGGATGAACGTCACATGTAAATCATAGTTTCTCTGTGATTAGTGAGTATCATCATGATGATGATCATCATCATGTTTCGTAGATATGACTTGTTATCTATTCGTTCGCTCCCGATATCACCCTCATTTGCGTTTAAAGTCAACAAGTGATCCTCTTTCAGTACCTTGCCTGCCTGTTGGGTTTAGGTTTACAGATTGCAACTTAACGCTACTATCGAGAATGCATCAGAAAAAACATTTAATGGTACATCTAATTGTACCTGTTTGATGTTTTCTGCTGTTTTGAGACAGTCAACTAGTCATAAAATTCATATTGCTTTACAATAAATGTAATCATATCACATATATTATTATAAGTCCAATTTATTCAAGTTTTGATAATTTTTAGTCATACATATCACACTGATTTCTTACATGTACGCTTTTAAATCAGCGACTTATATACATGTTTCACTTTGCTTATTACACTCCGCGTCGGCTAAGCACGGCATCTCACTCATAAAGACGTGTATATCATATAACCAAGCTTAGCCGACGCGGAGTGTAATAAGCAAAGTGAACCATGTATATGTACACCATTGACTCATGAACTCATGAAGAATCGAATGTCTGAATAAAAGTCACTCATTTTTGCCACCCCAATATTCATCAACACGAACGGGCTGGATAAACCGCATTGTAAAACCAAGGCAAATCCTTTTTTTGTAGGCACGATTCATAAAATGTGCTATGCCCAAATACGCTGGATGTTATTCTTCATCGTAATATTCATATAGACCATTATAATTGGATGCTACAACAAGAGCACTAACTCAATATATAAATCTTGGAAAAAAATTTGAGCAAAAAAGCGTTCAGTGAAATCATAATAACCAAAATGCACCCTAGTTAACTTTACGTCCCCTGCTCAAAATGAGAAAGACTGACATAAGAATCGCAAGGTTCCTGTCATCATCATCGCATCGTCACTTGTCGTGTCGTTGTTCCTTTTTAAGTGTTACTTTACCCGAAGCAGATGCCAGTCCGACGTTTTCCATCATATCAACCAGTACTACATATACTATATATACACTTCTTGTTTTTAAGTATGAACGGAATGGCGTTATATTAAATGCCATTTAATGTGCTAACTGGGGTTTGGCATTTTCCTCTCTTCTCCCCTTTTTCGCTTGCCCTGTTTAAATATCGAATGTGTGAGCATGGAATGATTTTCTGTTTCATATGAGGATATTTGCTAAATAATTTCATTTTAGCACGTAGCACGTCATGTGCGCTGTCTCAGCAGAATAGTAGTACAATGAGTGCGCATACTACTAGAAGATGAGAATGGTGCGAGTTTCATGTTATATTGTTACCACAAAATCCGCCCCTTCCGATAAGCTATAAACCAAGGCAAACCATAAAAAAACATTATCTCTTGTTTAGCACCAACGTATTTCATACATGTGTACATGTTGTAGTCACAAAACGTTCATCTTCATCACTTGCCTTCATATTGGTAATTCGTTTATATTATTGTCAATGATGGAGTAGTAGTGGTGGTGGTGCGGTTGTGCTTTCAGTTTTACTTGTTAATATGGTGGTGGAAAAGAATGAAACATGGGAGCATTTATAATATTATTTTTTAGTTTAGTTCTACCATAACATATTAATATTCAATCAGTCAGCAAAGCCAGAGAGAACATGCTCATATTGATGATGATGAGAGGAGGATGATCATGGTCCATATTCCATATTGCACAACTTACGCACAGAACGCAGAAAAAAAGGTTGATCAATAACATCTCCATTATCAATAGTAAAGCATTTAAGTTAGGTATATGCCCATGCCAAGTTGTTTTCTCATTCGTCATATTTTATTCTGATTTACTTTTTTTTCAACCACCAAATCTGCTGATATTCCATTTTTCATCATCCCCAAATCCACACCTAACAAGCAAGGTAGATACAAAATCTGAATACTGCTCCAAACAACAAACTACTTTTGCCACGATGCATGCCCCTGTGTTTGGTAGTGTTTGATGGTGAATTACTGTTTACGATGATATTATGATTATTCACAGGGGAGAAGGAGAACACACGGCGGACGGACGAAGTTTCAAGTCAGTTTCAACTCAAAAATCTCTGTACTACTTAAAGTCATATAAGTAGTAATTTAGTTATCCTTTTTTTCACGATTGGTGCATATCAGTTTAAACTTATTTTTGTGTGGATGCGTGGTGCAAATGCAAATGGTTTACCAAACCAAAACTTCTCTCTTGACTCTCCTGTACGGCAAAACATCATCAACATCAAACTATTTTTCATGGGGACGATGATGACGACGATGATGATGATAATAGAAATGGTGGTGCTTATGTGGTGTCTTATATAATGCATACGTGTTTCCTCCTTTACACCACCACTACCACCATTCGTAATAATATTATGCTTAAATTTCTCTCTCCACAATTGCACGACATGCATAATACACACATATGCCGTATTATATGGGCGATAATGAAGTTTTAAGAGGTTTCTTGTATGAACAGTGAATGCATAAATATTATTATTACCTTCTTTTCTTACCCTCTCTTCATTGCAATATGATGAAAACTCATACAAATTTTGTCATGTGGTAATTGTAACGGTGGTGGTAGTGTGGTACATATGTGAAGTATGTTTCACTGCTAATAATACATACACACCTAATCTCTATCATCTATTGAACAAAATGAAGGCTGATCTTCTAGATGGGGAATTGCTTAACACTCATCATCTTCTTCTTCTGCTAGTTTACATATTTTTGACAATATATGTTATCGCAGATACATGAAGTTAATGAAAACGTCATTAAGTTTTATAACATAATGTAACTACTTGCATGGCATGTTACCTTCAAAGACGTTGCATACGATTGGGTCGGGATGGGCAAAAAAAAGATAAAAATTCCCCTTTTAGACTGCTTGACTAATTTTATCTTTTGCATAGTCGTAATAACTATATTTTAACTCAACTATTTCCTGCTTTTATCTTGTCTGATAAGGTGGAAAATATGTGTCCAGTAATAAAATTTACATTTCCAGCAAAACAACAGGAATTATTTCATGGCATCAACATCAACTTAAAATCTAACCTTGAACTAAATCAATGCTTTTTTTTCTTCAAAACTTCGGTAAACCCCCTGTAACTTAACACTCAACTGGCATATATCGTTGAAAATTAAATTGCTAACCTCAGGAAAATATACTTTACTTGAGAATTTATGTACATGTAACTCATATTGCATTGGCACATTTATTCCATCAACGTAGCCGCTACTTTTTAATTTAAACTGTGTACACTAAAAGAAAAATTTACTACTGCCACTGGTGGTTGCAAGTAATTCACAACTTTTTATGATTACCTTGTCCTTGGCATATGAAAATATACTTACTGTCTGTAAATCTTGATGACGAAACAACGCAAACAGAAAACGTGTGTGCACGTAAACATGAATCATGAATGCTTTCAATGCACACTTGAAAATCTATCTCTAGAATAAACATTGTTATATAAATATTATTGAATTGTTAGAACTTACTTGCTTACAATGCTACCGTTTGTTTGCTTCTTTGTTTATTTTGGAGATGACAAAACTTTAAATCAGTTTAAAGCACCAGAAAAAAAGTTGACCATTTGATATACAGCTTTGGTGTTCTTACAAAAAACAACAATGCATACCACTTTGAATAACTATAAAACACGTGGGACTGCTGTCCTGTCTTGTCTGTCCGGTCCGGTCTCCTCACAACAGAGAGAGAACCTGACGCATAAACTGGTTTCCTTTCACAATGATGATTGTTCACACAAGTCACGCCAACGAGCTCCTCGCGCTTCAAGCAGTTCACACTTCACCCATTCTTCCATACACTTCTTTTTTCTACAAAGTTTGACTTTCACTGTGACTGATATTGTTCAAAAGGGACTTTCTCCCATTCACTGTTCATTAATAAAGTTAACTGTGAACTACATTTCGAACAAGTTGATTTATGATATTTTTTTCTAACATTAATTATTCAACTGATAATCTTGCAGAGCACCCTTTAATGAAACTTGACTTTGATTGACTATATTTTATTTTACAACAGTAGAACTATGGCCTTGTTAAGTTACGCTGCACTAAATCCACTTTTTAGTTATGTGCCTCTGAATCGTCACTTTGCACATTTTTACTCCCTTCAGTTCAAGATGACTTTGAGAGGGTTGAACCGAAAATAGAAATGTGGTTTTATGCTACGTATTAAAACTAAAACGCATACAGTATATATATGAGAGACGAAAGAAAGTTGAGAATTTTTGTTGAAAAAGTATTTAGTTTTGGAACAGCTAGAAATAGAGAGATGGAGAGGTGAAACAGAGAAGAAGAAATATACACAGATGTGGCCGATATAAAATATAATGATGATAGTGTGTATTTTTGTAGATGTAAGATAATCGGCGATGTCTTTTTTTATGTACACATAGTCAAGCACTATATATTTTGTGATGTTGATGATGATGACGATGATAGAAGTACAACTAGTAACACAGGCAAATAAAGTAAAGTATAGTACTGATGATGATTGTGGTGGTGGTGGCAGTATTGCATTAAAAGTAGTCCGATTCTTCGGAAGGAAGGAATCGTTGCCAACACTCTTATATCCCCGTCAGTCAGGCCAGGCTAGTAAGCAGGACAGTTCTCAAAAAAGCGTTCACTTTTAATATTGCCATTATACACTTTCTGTTGTTGCGAGAAGAGTGGTGTTCACTGCTGAAGTAGTAATGCAGTAGGTATTTATTAATATAGAAAAGAAGCTGTGGTGGTGGATGGAATGGAATGGATGGTGGTGGTGGTGGTGGTAGTAAAACGAGCCAGCTTACATTATCATGGCCAAAGTAGTATTGGAATATTAGGAGTAGTGGTGGTGGTGGTGGTAGTAACGTAGAAGTGGTAAAATGGAATATAACTGTGCCTCGTGTGTTATTTTCTGCTCTTCTGCTGACGACGACGTTGTGCTGTTGATGATGATGATGCCGAATAAGCGTACAAGACAAGCAAACAGAGTTGAGCTGAAAAAAGAGAGGAGCGAGAGGGTGAAGAAGCCATTGATCGCTGCTGCTTTTGCTTGAAAATAGGCTGCGGGTTGCTGGGTAGGTAGGTGGTGCGAGGGCATGATAACATGGAACACAAATCCAAACTAAAAATGTAAAGAAAATAGCAACGCAGCAGTGAGCAGTGCTTGTCTCTGGGCTTTTTTTATACCTTATTCTAGTAGAATTTTTGGTGTAAAACCCTGTACATGGTTGTTGCAGTGGTGGAAGTGGTGGTGGTCTGCTAAGCGAAAACAGGGGAAAACGAAAGGAATGGCCGTTATGTTATGTTGTAACGATAACTTGGTTCCAACAGCCCCCTTCATTTGCCTCAGCCTTGTTTCGTGCGTTTCATCGAATGGAATTGCTTCCTTCTTCCCCAGCTAAAAGGCTTGGAACATTTACTCACACCACCATACCAAAATGTACATAGTATTTATACCATCCACCAAAGCTAGCTTTTCTCGTTTGTCGTTAGTTGCCGAAGTAGTTTGTGAGTGGGGTTTCGTGTGGTGGTGGTGGATCTGGTGGCATATTGATGCTACACAGTCATTGTGAAGATAACATAGATCCCTCTCTCTCTGCACTTTGTGTGTATGGCTGGTAAAACTAGCGTTGGTATGATGAAAAAGGAAAGAAGATTTTCTGAGGAAACAGGGCAAAAATGGAACGCTTACATGGAAGCGCTTTTGCTCTCGG
>JAQFZH010000441.1:0-33265 GCA_034695485.1 Entomobrya nivalis | reverse complement strand
ATAAAACCTTTTGGTTTTCTCGTAAAGGCGATTAACATGGGAAAATAAAAACGTTTTCAGAACTTTGTAATTATTGGTTTATTAGTTTTCAACTCTGGTTATACGCAATGAATAAGGCTTTCGAAAAAATATATAACTGTTTGTAAAAAAATAATAAATACTTAAAGTGCAATTATACGAATATTTATTTTTTATTCTTTTGGTATATTTTTTAAACATTTTGCTCATAAATCAATTTTTGTAATGTTTTGTTAATATGTATGACCATTATTGACCAAAAATAAGTTGTTGAATAAATTCTCCATTAACTGGAGTTTTCTATAAAAAACAAATTTACCCGAAAACGTGTATTGCATTATTTTTGTGTATCTCATATTGGAATTCTTTCTTTGCATTTGCGCTTAAGCATAATAATTTTTGTCACGAAAACATTAAAGCATGAAAAACAAATGGATAAACATTTAAAAATGTCACCAACATGACATAAATTCTTATCATGCATTTCAAACGCATATAAAAAATTGTCACCAAGGCTTATCGTTACTTAAGGCCCCATGGGCCTTAATTTTGGGTAACTATGCATTCATTATAACTATAGTCTCACGAATACACTCGCTAGCGCTCGTGAGGGCCCTACGGGCCCATATACTAAAAATCCTAGGAAAAATATCATTCCATAACTCACCATCATAATACAAAATACAAGTATCGCACATAACCCACTCAGGTACCTATAAATTGGAAAGTAATGGGTTTTTGATACTACTTGTGGAGATTTGTGTCTTTGGAGATTATGCCCTAAAAGCATTTTCACGCAACCTTTGTCGGAAGTTGTAAGTGATATACCCGATAATCCCGGAGCCAACCATTTTATCCAAGAAAGGGAATATTTTCGATTTGCACATCTTTAGTGATTCTTCATGCAAAGTATTTTTAAACAATTAGTTTATTAAATTAAGTTAGAAAACGATGCCCAGGTATTCAAGTGTTTGACTAAAGGGCATAGTAACAGCGCGTCTCTTTTTGGAACAATGAAGCGTTATCAAGTGTATTGATAAGTATGCTATGATATGAAATTATAAATCGAAACATGAATTTGTAACGCAAGCATTCAACGTTTGTTTTATTGGCAAAGGCTTTGAAAATTCAAATACCACATTAATCGACTTTTTAATCATAAATTAGCATTGCTGATTAATTATTGCTGAATTTTTGTCAGCATTTATTTTCCACGACTTTGAAGGTTTTAAACGGACTTGATATATTTAATTGACCACTGATTAACTTTAGTTTTTGTTAATTGAATGCAACATGTCTGTGAATAAAAAACAAAAGATTTTTTTTTAATAATTCACACTTCAAAGCATACATACATTTGAAACTAAATCATATCAAACCTGTTGCATTCTCCTAAACTACTACATCGATTATCAAACGGATTCACTTCAAACGTATTAACGTTCAACTTAACAAGGGCAGGTTGAGTGTACCAGTTACGCTGAAGCATATTTGACATATCTAATTCATCTACTAGAATCGCTTATCGTCATTAAACCATTCATTTGTATTTGTACGCGTTTCCACTTGAGAAACATAGATAGATGGATGTACATTTTATAATTCTGTCAAGATAAATGAAATTCAGGATCACCGTGTGAAAAGAGTAATGAACTCGCATAATTCTAACAAATATGTTCGTGCGTAAGTAGGCATTAATGTTTATATCATTTCCAATAAGCTAATCTTGTCATTTTGTTTCCTGCTTGAAATTTAATTGAGCAAAACATGTTTTTTATTTCGAAATTCTTTGAAAACTTGTTCAACACTGGTCACTGTTCAAGAGAACCGGATATGTACAAATTGCCTGGACATGAAATCTCTTCATGGAAACTAGTGATAAAACCGTTATGTTAAATTAACCATGGAAATTAATTTGGTATGTAAAAGGAGATGAAAGTTGTAAATTCTTCATCAGAACAACTCCTTCCTAACTACAAACAACTAACAAACTGAATCAACCTTACTGACTGATCCATCATATTCTTTTTTGAAACAAAAGTTTTGATACATCGAGCTCGAAACGACCTCATAATGGAGTTATTGAAATCCTTCATCGTGTGCACATTGGTTGTCATGACGACCGCAAGTGCATTTAAATTAACTGGTAAGTTATACATTTAAGGTTACAACTTACGTATTTAACCCATTACATTTGACTTGTTACCTAGAAAACCATGGAAACGCCATCCTGAAAACGTTTCCTATGGACACTGGGGATATTTATACTAGCCTTAAAGATTACATTAAGCTTGATGAAGAAAACTTCCCAAATATCCATTACCACAATGGGTCAATATCGTCAACAGCAGACTCCTTCGATGCCATTGTGGAAATAGCCATAGTTTGCGACAAGGAATGGGGTGACTTGTTCCAGCACAACCGTCAAGAAATTCTAAAATACTGGACAGTTTTCTTTTGGGACGTGAATGCAAAATTTCAAACGTTGCCCAGCGTTAATGTCACCTTTCGAATTACATCAGTCACCGTGAGCAGCTCCCTCCAAGATCAGCCATTTTTAGAAGAGAGTCGAGACGAAAACGGAGCAGCGTCTTTTAGCTCAGTAGTTTGGAGATTTGGAGACTGGATGGCGGAACAACAGGCGGCCGGCAAGGTTGCCAATTACGACGTTGCAGTTCTCGCAACAAACACGTTAATGAAAGAAGGTGGAATAGCAGGCATGGCATATTTGTCGACAGCTTGCAGCAAAAACCGGGGTGTGGGTCTTTTCCGAGATGGAGGCCATTTAGGCACTCACGTCGCCAGTCACGAAATTGCACACATTCTTGGCGCTAATCATGACCACGAGGTTTCGTGGTGTCCTGAAAGCGGTTACATCATGGAACTTGAGGCGGATAAAAAGTATTTCTTTTCGTGGTGCAGCGATGTACAAATTTCCCAGTATGCCAATTCAAGCAGAGGAGCCTGCTTGAAGACAATCGATGAACCAGCTAGTCCAGTTATTGGACAAGATTTTGAGGGCGCCTTACCTCCAACAGCTCAAGAACAGTGCAAGAAAAACATCAGGGATCCTAACGCTGTGATACCGGATGCGGAGCTGGGAAAGTGTCGAGATATTCTCTGTTGGACAAGTCCGGAAAACGGGGGATATGGCATTAGAATGGGCTTGGCAGAGAATTCGGAATGTGTTTTAAGTTTTGCCCCTTGGGGTAATGAATATGGGGTAAGCAATCTTTTTTCTAGTTGACTCTATGAAAGATAAAAGAAGGAGCTGCTAAATTATTTATCATTTCTATTGATGTATTTTAGCGTTGTTTTCGAGCCAGGTGTCTACCCGTAAGTGCCCAACTTATCAACGTTGCCTCAAATGAGTGCCTGATGAGCAGTGGAGATCGGTTTTCTAGCACGGATAACGCCACAGCAGTGGTAACACCTTGTCCTCAACACCAAACTCCGTTGAATAGTATTTTGCAAACTTATTGGAATGAAGGGGTTCGTCTGGAAATGGCTTATGCGAGTGAGGATGCAAGTGAAATTGGTAAAAAATGTTTTGTGTATGAGGAGGAGCAAAATCAACTACGGTTTGTCAAGTGCGGGACCGGAAGTGGGCAAAGATGGCCTGCAGGGTGGAAACTGATTGATGTGGGTAATGAACAGTTCCTGCTCACGCATACCTACACGAAAAAGTGTGTTAAGCAAGCAGGTAACCTGGTTGAAATTACCGACAGTTGTGATCAAAACGATAAGAGTATGGTTTGGCGATTTCGAAAGTAATTATAAATTTATGCAAATCTTGTAAAAAATAATATCATGGAAATAAAATCATGAGATTGCTCATATAAATACATCTGTTACTTGTTTTTTTAATCCAAGGAATCATAGCAATTGTTTTATCTAACCAATCCATTACTTTAAAAGTTTTTCATTCTGGAAATTCGTCATGTTACAATTCTTGCCTTCTTATTGCCTCCTATTAGCAATGATTTATAACGACATATGGTTCCAAGGTGGACTGTGTATACCGTTCCGTATGTCACTGCCCATTAGCTTTGAACTTTGCTTAATTACTTAACGGTTTACGAGTCCTATAAAATACGTGGCATGAAATTTGAAATTGTACTTTTATTCCATCTTTCCATTAGAATACTTTACAAGAGTACTGGTTTCCATGTAGATTATCAGTATATCAAATAGCAAACTTATGCGTTGAATGAAGTTTAAAAAGGTAAAGACAAATGTCAACTGGTTGGTTGTTCACCTGTGAAAGTGAAATGATTTTTTTGAAGCAACCTTTGAACCCAAATTGCAACCAGTTAAAAAAATCGTCTAAAATGCGTGAATGAATTCTTAAAACATGTACATAAAAGGTGTATGCAAACCAGTTGCTTTCAACAGAGTATGTAAATATGTATGTATGTATCTGTATTTCAACTTTAGCCAAAACATTTTTTTTATTCGAGCTAATTCATTAATAAACTCACGACAGTACACAGTAGGGCTAAATCTCTGTTAGGATCATGGTCATCCACTTTTTTGCACTTTTAAAGGACAACCTGCAACAACAATAACAAACCCATGCAACAATTTATTCTGGATAACTTTGCTGTTATGATAGCTAATCTTGCAAACAAAAGTTTATAAAATGGAATTTTTTGCCCAGTTACCTATCTCATCAGACACAGGTAAAAAAACGATGTCTGAGTTCGGGTTGTGTCCACACGTATTTTATTTTACATGTCAACAAGCTCTAAACTGCCATGGGGCTGGCAGCCTTGAATTCTGGTTAGTTGAAGTTATCTTCTTGCTTCTAAACTAATCTTAAGTTTCAGATCAAACTGAGCAACCATTTTAATCAGATAGCCGTTTTAAAAATGGAGCTGTTAAGTTTTTTTGTTGTAGCCTTGGCGATACTATATGTCTTGTTGTCAAACAAATCAAAATCGAATAAATTACCACCGGGTCCAAAAGGGATTCTACTTCTGGGTAACCTCCCCCAAATTGTCCGGGATCCCCATTTACAGTTGTCAAAATGGGCATACAAATATGGTGCTCTATTCACACTGCATTTTGGACCAAAGCCAGCCTTAATATTGAGTTGTCCAAAGATAATGAAGGAAATTCTGGGAACGGCCCAGAGCACGGGGAAATTTAAGACTGACACACTTCTGCTCATAAGTCGAGGACAAAATGGGATTGTAAATAGCGAGGGAGACAAGTGGCTGGAACAACGTCAGTTTTGTATGCGAGCTTTAAAGCAATTTGGATTTGGGAATTGTCGGTCAATGGAGCCCTTAATTTTGGCAGAGGTTCAAGAAGTGTGCAAATGGGTAGAGCAAACCAAGGAACCTGTGGTCCTTGGACAGGTGCTAAAAAAGGCAACTGCAAATGCATTGTGGACGGTGGTGAGTGGAGAACGAATGAGCTTTGAGGATTCAAAGGTTTGTCAGCTTCTCGACGAGTTTTCGAAAGCGCTGCAAACCACAATGCAGACGGGACTGGGCTTCCTTCCGGTTTTAAAGTATGTGGCGCCAGAAATGTCGGGTTATAATGCGTTTGATAAGGCTTGCAAAGATATGCATGAGTTTATTGAGGAGAAGTTCGAGGATCATCGGAAAGATCACGTGGAAGGTCGGAGGAAGGATGTGATGGACTGTTATATTGAACATTGGAAGGGAATTCAGGAGGAAAGTGACACCAGAAGTAGCTTTAAGGGGAAGCAGGGTTGGAGGAACTGTGTAAGCTCAGTGGTGGAAATATTCTTGAGCGGTGGGGAGACCACGGCAACAACCGTCAACTGGGCAATGGTTTATTTGAGTTTATGGCCACAAGTTCAAGAGAAACTGGTGAAGGAAATTGATAAGGTGGTTGGAAGAGGGAGGGACCCTTCTTTGGCAGATCGATCAAGGTGGATAAACTTAACCATTAATAATGAAAATTAAAAGCATGGCAATTTGTAATATTTTTAGGATGCCATACACGGAGGCAGTGATAAACGAGACACTACGAATTGCTTCGTCTGTACCAATGGGAGTAATTCATGAACTACTGGAAGATCTTTCATACAAAGGTTATAGGTTACCGAAGGGCTTACTTTTGGTGCCTAATATTTATCATTGTCATCATAATTCGGAAATTTGGGGGGACCCAGAAGTTTATCGGCCAGAACGATTTTTAAATGGGGAAGAGAGAGAAGAGTATTTGAAGCCGGATGTGGGTCTTTTGCTGTTACCAAAAGCGTTAGGAATTGTGATGACTGCCAGAGAATAGAATATAGTAGTTTCTGTAAATAGTTATTGGATGAAAATAAAAATAAAAATTGAAATTGAAGTTTATTGATTTTCTTAAGAATTTATCTAATTTCAAGTCATCAGACAAATCAGGCATTAAGCTAAGTAAGTAGAAGGTTGATTTTGTTCATAAGAAATCATATTTTTTGTGACCTTTTTTGTTTGCACCGGTATTGTCTGCAAAATCGGCATACAATCCATTCAAATTCAACTCGTTTTACGTCAAAAACTCCAAAACCATTACATTTTCCAGTGACAACGCAGGTTCATCTTAACCCCTAATTAACGCTCTTTCCATTTTCATGTAAATATCTTGGTGTCTCATATTACCCCCAAAATATTCTTAATTTTAATTTTTTAATCTTACAATAAAAATGTGCTAATTTACATACTAGAATATTTTATCTAACTGGCTTATCGATAGAATGTACTTTATAAGCAATTAAATTCATGCTGTAAAAAAGTCTACAAAAATTACATGAATTAACGGATAATGATGATGATGATGAGCTGATTAGATGACCTTTCTTTCTCGTCTGCGCTTCTGCTTGTCCATTGTGTCTTGGGTTCGCTTCTTCTTCGTCTTGCATGTCTGTCTATTCTGAGTATTCTGTGAATCTATCTGTATTTTTACATTTACATAATGCATTGCATTGAACTGCGTACATAGCAGATACCTAAGTATGTGAACAAAAAAAGGGAGCAGAGCAGCAGCGGATGATTCAACACAGTCCAACAGTCAGCTACTCTGTTTGACCAGTTGAGTCACAAAAACAAAACAAAAGACTTACTTGTCTTGTTTAAACTTACTAACATTTTGTATAATTATAATATTAGCTAAATTAGCTAAAAATATTAATTGGTAGGTTAAAATTAAAACTAAAAAACATAGTTTGCTTAGAAACATAACAATTCAGCTGGTTTAATACTTAATAGTTTAAAAGTTTATACTGCAGCATTAAAATTGAACCTTCAAAATCAGCTGACAAGATAAGGTAAGTTTTAAAACTGTAAACTATGGTATCTCATGTGCTTTAGTAATACTTGTGTAACTATTTACTTATCAGGATATTTACTCTTTGAGGGATCGTGGTGGTGGTTTTGAGAAGAGCTTTCTTTAAAAATATGAAGCTGTCACTTATCATGCATGACTCACTGTCGCTAAATTAAACATTGAAAATGAACAAGCCCCGAACATTAAACACACTTAAATGATAGAAATAATGAATGTGATGATATGGCTTATTTCCGGGTTATCTTTTATCAGTATGATAGTTTTATGACTCGCAAAGCTAAACTTTAGTGTATTTGTATTTAATTTAGTTTAAAGTTTAACTGCATTTGAACCATACATTTCTTGTGAATCTTCAATGTATGTATGTTATTTATAGATCTTTGTGTGCACAGGCGTATACTTTGATTTCGAAAATTAATTATTTTTTATCAATTTCGTTGTCTAATTAACAGGTATCATCAAGTTTGAATTAAGCACCACCGAAGAAGAGAAAAGCTCAAAAGTTAACAAAGTGTCAAATTTACAATTTTTAGACTGACTGCTAATTATTAGCCCTTAGTTTTAACTGAAAGAACTGCTATTGAAAGTCCAAGTGCCGTTATTTTTGAAAGCCAAGTTGGAAGTGCGACAATGGGTGGTGCATAGTTGAAAAATAAACTTTTGTTTTTTGACATCTGTGGTGACCTCAAGAGACGTGAATTGTAATCCCATCGGAGTGAACTATGAAGCCTGTTATAGATTTCGGTGAATGTGTTCGGGACACCCCCAAGTTCCGAAGCCGTTTAGAAGAGGAAATCCAGCGCGTAGATAACTTGGATGGGAAGCTGGAAAAATTGCTGAAAACAAGTAGTCACATGATTGAAGCTGGAAAAACCTTTTTAAACACACAGCAGTAAGTTTCATTTCAATGAAATTTTTAATTGATTAGTGAAAAAATTATTATTAATTAGTTTGGTATATTTTTTGTTGTTGAAATGTTTAGTACATTTTTCAACGCACTGTTCGAAACGAGTGTGCACTTCCGCCATGATCCCCCAATTTACTCGGCGTTCAACAAGTGCTCCCACGCGATGCAAGAGTTGACCAAATTCCAAGGCACACTTTTGGACCAGATCAACCGTGCCATTTGTCGGAACCTCTCCGAATTCCTCAAAAAGTTAGAGAGTCAATTGTTCTCGAGAAAATTTCAAACAAGTTCAACCCTTTCTTCTACTACCACCACCTCACCATCTGCTTCTTCTCCTTCAAGTCTTGGAAGCCCGCATGTGTACAAAAAATTTACACACTTTTTCATTTCAATGTTTTTTAACCAAAAATAGTCAACTTAACTTTAAATAGTCACAAAATAATTAGAGCTTAATGTACATTTTTAATACACATGTGGGTTGTACGCATTTCTAATCTAAACTAGTCATGTAGCCGACTTGTAATGAATACTCAGCTTTTTTTGTTTTGGGGTGCTCCATAAATTATGTCACCGAATTATCCACTACCAAATTTCACCCGGTCTTCTGCCAAAATATATCTAAACTATTTACCACTTTTTATCATAAAATGAAATATTTGAGACATGGTTTATGAACGGTCCCCCATTTTGTTGTGTTGTTGCGGGGGCGTGCGTGGGTAGGATGTAGGTGGTTTTTGTGGTTGTTTTTGTTTTGTTTAAATCATGATTGAGTCTTGAATTGATTTTCGCAAGCATTCAAATTAATTTTAAAATGTTATTTTTAAAGGGAAGTGCGAACTTGTAAAGAAATGAGGTCATATTTGGAAAAGCTACAGCAAGAATATGAGAACTCACTTCATCGTAACTCTGCCATTCCGAAAGGGAAAAATCAAGAGGCGGAGGAGGCGTTAAATCAGCTCTCAGCTGCAAGAATAAATTACAGATCAGCTGCAGTGGAAATGGTGTACAGTATCACGATTTTACAGCAGAGGAAGCGGTTTGAGATTTTGGATAATGTATGTAAATCATTGACACTGAACGTCCCCTAGTCCCCTTTCATATAAATTATATTTTCCTTGATGCTGACATGATGTATAAATGACCCCATGAATTGTGGTAAATTTTTTGTTGTAGATTTTGTCGGTTTTGCAAGCCCACAAAACTTACTTTCATCAAGGCTACGACTTTTTTAAGGATACGGATCCCTTTCTCAAAACTTTAAGCAAAGAGGTTAGTTAAGCATATAGTGTTTAGATACTTAATTGGACAAGTTAATTAGTCGATTAATTGAGGGGAAATGGGTTGCTTTTATTTTTTTGGGAAGTTGAGTGAGATGAGAAGTGTGGTTGGCCGGGAAAGTGAGTCAATGTTGAATGACAAGCAAGTGTGGATTCATAGTACACCCAGTTTTATTACGAGTGCTGGGCCAAACGCTACCCCTGGGGTGGTAATGCAGGGGTACCTGTACAAGAGGGGCAGTGCAAAAACGTTTAAAAGTTGGAAAAGGAGGTGGTTCGAGTTGCTTGACAGAGGGCAGCTGTTGTACAGGAAAAGGGCGGAGGAAACGGCAACCGTGATGGAGGAGGACTTGAGGATTTGCATGGTTCGTCCCATGGCCGAGTGCGATAGGAGATTTTGCTTTGAGCTGATTAGCCCGAATAAGTAATAATAATAAGCAATCACAACAGCAATACGATTATTTTTTAGGATTTGGATTTAAAGTAAAATTTTGTTTCTTAATTACTCAATGGGGAATTAGGACGCACATTTTGCAGGCAGACGCAGAGGATATTTTTCATGCGTGGGTTAGTGCACTTCAAGCGGCTATAAGCAGCGCCATTCATAATAGCACGTTGAGTGGGGCTGGCGGGGGAAGGAAAGAAAACAATCAGGTTCACCATGAAGCTTATCTGGATGGCTATCATGGGGGAGGGAGTGAAGGTGGTGGAGGCACTAGTGATCTGTTGAGGGTGACCAGTGAAAAGGCGAAGGTGGTTGAACGGATTTTGAGAGTAGCGGGCAATACGAGATGCTGTGACTGTGGCGGAGAGAATCCGGAGTGGGCGAGTGTCAACTTGGGGATCACGCTGTGCATTGAGTGCAGTGGGATTCACCGAAGTTTGGGAGTGCATCATAGTAAGGTGAAGAGTATCAAGTTGGACGAGTGGGAAACGACACTGGTGAAAGTGATGGGCGAGCTGGGCAATCAGCTTGTGAATGGAGTTTACTTGGCCAAGGTGGAAGTGTTGGGGGAGTTGGGTGTGGAGAAGGCAAGTCCGGAGTGCGGCAGGAATGTGAGGGAGACGTGGATTAGGGCCAAGTATGTGGACAAGGCTTTTGTAGGCCTGGGCATGTTGACGGGTGGCAGGAAGGGGCTGAGTGGAGGTGGCAGGTCAACCAGGACAAGGAGAAAAAAGAGCGAGAACAATGGGGCCAATGGGAACTCACCTGAGACGATGATGGGTGATGGGAGTGGGAAAGAGCTGGAAAATACAAGCCAATCGGAAACAGAGTCATTTCAAAGCTTGCAGAGTACGGGGGAGGGAGAGTGGGAAGATGCTGAGGAGGGGGAGGAGCAGCAGGGGGACGAAGGTGACTCTACACAAATTGAGGAAAGTATGGACAGTAACGTGCTATTGTACAGGGCGGCAAGAGAGGGGAATTTGGGGGGAATGGCGGAGGCGATTGCGTTGGGAGCGGATAGGAATTGGGTGAATTGGAATGATGGGGGATGTACGCCGCTGCATCAGGCGGTGATGGGCGGAAGTGTGACGGCTTGTGAGTTTTTAATGTTAAATGGGGCGAGGGTGAATGAGGTGGATGGCGGGGGAAGGAGTCCGCTGTGGCTGGCCACGGAGAAGGGGCACACAGGACAAGTGTGCCTCTTTCTGAGGAATAGGGCCGACTACCAGCTGAAGGACAAGGAGAGGAAAGTGAGTCCGTTGGATGTGGCCATGAAGAAGGAGCACGCGGACATTGTCACGCTGCTTAGGCTGGCACAGATGGATGAGGAGATGAGGAATGGGGCGGAAAACAATACAGGCGGACCCCCTCCTCTTCAGGACGACACTTTTCAGGAGATTGTGAGAGATATCGCACAAAAGGCGAGTGCCCCATCGCCCCCAACCAATTCAAACGAACAGTTAAATAATCAGTTAGATAATAGTGATGTAGTTGGGAAGGATTAGGAGCAAAAAATAACTATATAATATGTTAGATTGCATTTAAAATTTAAAAAAAAACAATGATCTTCTTGCCTTATCAATCAATAGTTAGTGGTTATCTTAAGTACGCCTTTTTAGTTACCTTATCTTATCATATTATGAATTATGAATGTGAATGTATATATCCTACTTTGTAAGCACCTCCATCATGTTCCCTAATCTAATTATTTAAAATATGTCGCTAATTAAAGTAAGATGATTTATGAAAGTTTAAAATCGCGTAAACAAATAAATAATTTATAACATTTAAAAATTAGTTAATTTATTTGTTTCAGACTTTTGACTTGAGACAGAATTAATTTTGAAGACAACTCGTATAGTATAGTATGCAGATAGTTTAAATGTGTGACCGACAAGAGTGACTAGCATGGGATGTTTAACTACTAGTACTTTTCCAAAAAGGACTGCAGTCCACCCGCATCCCTTTCCATCCAATCCTTCCCAATTCTAATCTTTTCGAGCGCTTGTTTCACGCTTCGCTCCACTCCCTTCAGCTGATGCTCCCTGAAAAATTGCTCCACTTCCACCGCTTTCTCCTCCGTCTTAAATCCCCCTGCCACCCCCTCGACACAGCGTCTAATCAAAAAGTGGCCTGTCGGAAAGTTGTCCCTAAAAAACTGCCAATATTGCTTGAAATACTGCCAGCCCCTTTCCATCCCACCTTGCTCACTCAAGCTGACCAAAATTGTGATAATGTCCTGTTTGTTCACTTCTTTTCCCCTACCAAACTCCAAAATTTTCTCAATGACAGCTTCCACAGCTGGTCCACTTCCACCGCCCACAGCACCCAAAGCCCCCAAAATCCTAACCTTTTCTTCCAACAAATCCGTTTTTCTGTAAACTCCCAAAAGCTGCTCAAATCCTTCCTCTGGATTCCCCTTTATAACAGCACGGTAGACTGCAGAACGCACATCAGGACTTATTTCCATTTCCCCTTTCAAATATCTACGAAATCGCATCCCTGCTTCCTCCAAAATAAGAGGATGACCTAAACTCACCATCCGAGTGAGTATCGCTGTCCTTAGCACCGAATCCTGCGGCTCTTTAGAAAAAACCGATAAAGTGTAAATGCTAGTTTCTCCAAAAATTTACAAATTTGTATTAGAGTATTAAAGCTCACTTTCATCCTCCTTCTTTTCCCATCCCAGTTTCCCATAAACGGGCTCCAGTATTCCTGAAGCAAATTTCTTAAAGCCTTCCTCCAAATGCGAGCCTCGCACCAACTTCCCCACGTCTCCCAGTACACTCAGTACACAACTCCACACCGAATACTGGTCCTCATTTTTGTACGACTCCAAAAATCGTAAAACCTAATTCAAATTCAAAAACTTTCAAAGTTACCCCACAAATTTTCCAACAAATTTTCTTATACATATTTAGAGTTAAAATATTACATCTTCCGTTTTCCCCTTTCCCGCCTTCGCCCCCGCAAACAAGTCATCCAGAATGCCAAGTCTATCCAAAGGCTCCATTTCTTTCAGCCTTATCGCATTTTCAAATTTCTTCATCAACTTTCCCTCCTGATAAGCCACTCTGAAGTATCCCACGTGATCCGCATTTAATTTCACCCAGTCGCCCTCCCCCACACCCTCCACTCTAATCTCCACCTCCTCCCCTGCGTCCTTATCAATCACCATCGATAAGCATTTCCCTCCTCTGGTTTCCCCTTGTCTTCTCACCGTCATCGGTATGATCCACCGATAAGCCTTGTTGTCCTTATCTTTTTCCTCCTTCACCTCTCCAGGCCAACTAAACTTTTCATACTTGAGCCTTATCACCACATCCTGCTTATCATTACGCACATCCATTACTGTAACTAGAGGATAACCCATTTGCTCCGTCCATGTACCCATGATTAGCCCCACCTCCTTCCCGCTTTTCTCTTTTAAGGCCCCCCACAGGTCCTTGGTCTCTGCGTTTGCAAACAAGTGCTCCTCCAAATATCTTTTGAGCCCCTCTTTAAACTGAGAGTCTCCCAGATAAGCATGAAGCATCCTAATGACTGAGGCCCCCTTAATGTAACTTATCGTATCAAAAATGGCACCGATTTCCGCAGGATCCCGTACATCCGCTTGAATCGGATGGGAAATAGCGCTAGAATCCAGTTCCAAACAGTGAATAAAATCGGACATGAACAAGTTCCAGATTTCCAGTTCCGGATAAATGCAATCCACGCAGAGATACTCCATCCATGAGGCAAAGCCTTCATTTAGCCAGAGGTCCGACCACCACTCCATCGTCACCAAGTTACCAAACCACATGTGCGCCGTCTCATGGGCCACCACAATCGAAACGTACTGCTTTGTCAACGCGCTGCTTTGCTCCTCATCCATTAATAAATTTTGCTCTCGGAAGATGACCAGACCCCAATTTTCCATCGCTCCGGAGCCGAATTCCGTAACTCCCAAAAGGTCCATTTTAGGCAAGGGATATGGTATCCCAAAATAACTTTCGTAGAATTGCAGAGATTTAACGACAACGTCAAGTGCGAACGAACCCCTGTCTTTTTTCCCAACGGGGGTGTAGACTCTACAGAGAATGCCTGAGGGGCCCCCTACCCCTGGGGCAAGATGTTCCACATAGTCGAATTCCCCAATAGCAAAGGCCATCACATAAGTAGACATTTTCACGCTCTGGTGGAAGGTGACCACTTTTTTGGTAGGGTTATCGGGATGTGGGTTATCTGACTTGACAGGCTAATAATAAAATTCATTTTAGTTTTTAAACTGAGTTAACTAAATCAAGTAATTACTTTTGGGCACTTCAGCTTACCATGTTGGATACTGCCACCAAGTCTTTTGGAACGATTAAAGTGATGTCGTAGGTTGCCTTAATGGCAGGCCTAAATAAAAACAAAAACTTAGTTAATTTCTGATACTCAAAATGAATTAAAATGTAATTGAAATAGATTCAAGTCTTACTCATCCCAGCATGGAAAGCATCCTCGGGCGAATGTGGGCTCAAACTTGGTCAAAAAATGCCATCGATCCTCGCCATTTGGACCTGTGTACTTGGACTTGAAGAAGCCCTTAAGGTTATCAGATACTTTGCCAGAGTATTCAATAGAAAGTTGGCCCTGGCCTTTGGAAAGGGCTGTGGAAAAGTTGATTTTCAACAGCTCTTGATCCTTCACCAGAAAAAACAGGTCGGGGATAAGGGGTCCTTCACAAGATGCGGTTGAGTACGTGACCTGATTCACTTGGAATTCACTGGCGTTCAGAGTAACACAATCAGTGGGTTCCTTGATGAGAATGTCGATAAGTGCGGTGGCTTTGAAGGTGTGGCTAGTCCAGTCTGGTTCAAAGGTTAAGGCGTAGTTTAAAGGGACCACGTGATCAGGGAGCCTTTGAAATGGGGCTGGAGCCGAGGCTGTCCCATTTTTAGCAGGAGCTGCCATTGTGCTAGAATTTCTTCTCGCAAATAATTGACAATTAGCTAATCTGACTACGGCAATAAAGCTGCTGGTGGTGCACCTCTGCGCTTGAATAAATGTCACTGATGAATGAGGAGGCGGATGCGGATGATAACTTAGCTGACTTCGTAGTATTCCCACAAGCTGCTTGATTATCACTACAATTAAAAATTGGGTTTTTATCACCCCAAGTGTTAAACTGGCATTATCAGATTCAGATAAGATGATAAGATAAAGAATACATTTAGAAAGGTAATTCAAGAAAAATGAAGTTGAACATACCCATTTATTTAGATAACTCCGCTTACTACCACCTCCAACGCACTCGACTAAACTTCAAAATAAAAACTGACAATTAAATTGGAAATTCGTATAGTGTACAATTAATTATCCCAGTAAGTTTTTTAAAGTGCATCAAAGTAAACTTGGAAGAGATGACAGAACAAGAGAGACCGGCTTTTAGCAGATAAAAAAGCGGGAGGGATTTATGTTTACTCGAGCTGAGCTGAACAGGTGATGATGTGAAAGATGATTGTGTTTGCTTGGCTGTTTTCTGCATGCGTTATAGCAGGTGTGTTTGCAGGTGGTGGAGGAGGGGACTTGGAGGGGTTATCTTGTGAGGACGACGGTATATCTAACTGTTCGGCAGGAGAGGAGGAGATGGCGGAATCTGGAGGTGATCTGGTTCATGTGGACTTTGAAATTTTCGGGAGGGTGCAAGGTGTATTTTTTAGAAAGGTAAATTATAAGACAAGAAGGGGATTGGATTCATGTAGTTAAATTTTTAATTGCTCCCTTTAAATTCACAGTACACTCAGAAAGAAGCGACAAAACTGGGCTTGCGAGGCTTCTGCAGGAATACAAGCAGTGGGACAGTCACGGGAAGTATGGAAGGCTCAAGACAAGCGGTTGATCAAATGTAAGAAATCCAGTTAACTTAATTAAATACGTTTAAGTTCATTTTAATGACGGTTTAATCGCAAGTTTAATTGCGTTTTGTTTGTTTTAATAGGAAATATTGGCTGGAGCACACGGGAAGTCCACAAAGCAGCATTAGCCAAGCAGTTTTCAAAAATGAAAAGAAATTAGATAAGTATAGCTTGCCAGCTATTTTTGATATTGCGAGGACTGTGTAGTTTACTAAACGATTAATTTACGTCATTTATCCTGACACTATTTTAAAAACAATTACTTTTCATCAACACGATGATTATGATTCATGATCAATCCTCATTGTAACCTGCATGATTAATATGTAACCTGCCATTGCAGAGAATGTACTTTTAAAAACATTTTTCAAAATTGTCTACATTTATTTTAATAAAGTTTAAATTCTCAAACTCATAGTTAAGTTAAAATTGTAATTAAAACCTAAGACTTCACAATTAAACTGAACACATAATTTTTCAACAAAACTCGCTTTTTATTGCGTTGTTGGTCTGTCTGTTTGCGTTTGCTTGTAAGAAAAGGTAAAGAGTTCATGTATGGTCGTCATAGAGTAGTATCTTCTTCTCCTTTTTTGGCGCAAACCAAATGGATTTTTTTCCAAGCAGCAAGCAAAGCTGAAAGACAAGAAAGAGCATGTGGTGTGGTGTATCGTGTATCCTAAAAAACAAAAGCATCCAATCCCCCACACGTGTAATTCTGACGAGTATGCGCATTTGAAACTTTTAATTATAGTAAACACTCAATTCAATTAGGAATTTGATTAAATATGGCGGGCGGTGTGATAAACGGAAAGCTAAAGAAAAAGAAAAAGTTAACTAATAAATCTGTTAAGTCTCCTGAACACTCACCCAAGCAAACGAATAAAAAGATTAAGTTGAATGGGGTCACTAATATATCCGGGGGAGGGGATGGGGATGGACATAATAATAGTGTAGTGGAGGGTTGCTTGGAGGGCATGACCTCTGCAGAGCTTACCATGGTTAGAAAGCTAGCCGGAAACGATCCATTGGTTCGAAAGAAAACGATGAGAAAGTTGAAAAAATGGCTGACTGTTTTGGCGCAAAGAGTACCTGATAGCCCAGAAGGTAATTTAAAATTGATTGGTTTGATTAATAATATGTAAGTATCTTTAATTCACGTAGTTTATGTACTTATTTATTTATTTTAGAAGCAAGAATCAAAGTGGAGCCAAACTTTGTTCGCGTTTGGAAGGCGCTTTTTTACTGCATGTGGATGGCTGATAAGCCTTTACCTCAGGTAAACATACCTTAAATTAATTGATTTGCTAATTATTTTAACGAAGAAGTTCATCAACTAATTAAGTATTTATTTTTATTCTAAAGGAGCAACTAGCTGAAAGCATTTCCGATCTTCAAACCATTTTTGCTGAGAAGACTGCGCCGTTCCTACTGTTTGTCGAATGGTTTCTCAAGACAATCGCTCGGGAATGGAGTTGGATTGATAGGTTTCGAATGGACAAGTTTATGATGGTAAATTTAAATGTTGATTGATTTACTCTAAATGATTTTGTGAAGATTTGATTGTAGTTAATTAGTTTGTGTTTGTTTTTTAGTTATTTAGAAGATTTTTGAGGAAAAGTCTTTTGGTGATGCAAACGAAAAAATGGGGGAATGAAGTGCTGGAAGGCTACCTCAAACTCATTTCGATTCACATTTTCAACCGAAAGCCTGCCTTATCCAAGAAGGCACTTAAAGGCGTGCTAAAGCACGTACCTGAGACAAATGCGCCATTGGGACTCCAAGTCCATTTTACGGATATTTTCATGGAGGAGCTGGCTAAGGTGGGGGGAGGAGATGAAGAAGGCGAGGGGACGTTGAAGTGGGTGAAAATTTCGAAGATTTTAAGGGTATTTATGTACGAGTTGGGGCACAGCGGGGATGACAGGCTTTTGGAGGAAATTAGGGAGCGAATATTTAACCAGCTGATGAAGCAAAGTGACGTGGGCATTGATTGGCAGGAGGAGTTGATGGGGATTGGAGGGGATTTGGAAGAGATTGAGGGAGAAGAGGAGGAGGAGGACGAAGAAGAGTTGGAGGGAGGTTTAGAGGAGGAGGAGGATGGAGAGGCGAGTGGAGAGCTTGATCCTAGGGCCGGGGCGGTGGATGTGGTGCTCCCTCAATTGCAAGTGGACTATGGGAAGTTGGTGGAGAAGCTGGTCGAGTTTGGGGGGCAGAAGGAGGTGAAATTGAAAAATAGAAGGATACTCTATGGATTGGCAAGTCAGTTCAGAGAAATTACAGAGGGAAGTTATCCACTGGCTGTACAGGAGGACCCAGAGCTGAAAAAGCCGGCAGTCACGAGGAAGGAGGTGAAGAGGAAGGTGAAGGAGTTGATGGAGGATGAAGAGAAGAGATTGGGAGGGGAGGTGGGCAAGGGGAGAAAGAGTAAGAAGCAGAGGAGGAAGGAGTTAAAAAGGCTGAGGATGTTGGAGATGGGGGAGGAGATGCCCATCCCTGCAGAGATGAATGAGAGTCAGGGGAGCGAGGATAACTCAAAGTACATTCAGGATGAGGAGCTTCTCGATCATGTGGCGGATAATTATATGAGCTATTTGGAAGAGGGGATGGAGGGAAAGGAGGATGATGGAGAGGTTGAGCAGGATCAGGTGGATAGCATAGTGGAAGAGAATGAGACGCCCAGTAAAAAGGGAGCAAAGGCAAAAAAGAGGAAATGGAAGACTGAAGTGGAGGTTGAAGAAGAGCCTGAACCTGAAAAGACACTTGAAGCACCTGTTAAAGAGAACCAAGTTATCGTGGTAAAAAGACCAAGGAAAAGGCTTTCTCTAGGCAGCGGTTCTCCTAAACTTCCAACCACGCCTGTTTTGAAGGGGAAGGCGAGGAGGTTAACGGAACTTGTGAGGACACCCCTTGGGGGAGGTGCCGTGGGGCCTGCGCTAACCAGTACACCAGGATCCGCCAATAAGAGAGTTAGCTTTGTTTTGAATCGAAATTTGGAACATGGTAAGCTTTAATGTAATCACATTAAAATTAAAAATGGACATTAAAAGGTAAATTGTTAAATTAAGTAATTAATTTAATTTTAATTTTTAATTAAAAAAAGAACACGCCGACTACCCAGTTTCCATTGCTCGCAGTCCACAAATCCCATATGATAAGCTGAAAAGACCGGGTTACGGTTTGCTCAAGACTCCGCCCGCATCATCTCAAGGAACGCCAATTTCAAAACGCCATCAAGCCCTTGACTTTTTTTGATGACATTACCGCCCTAATTTTATTGAGTTGTTAATAAATTGCATAGTCAATTTTAAATAATTTTGTTCTTTTTTGTATTTTCAGTTTTTTTGTTAGTGGACATTTCAATTAAATTTTAAGATAAGCATAATCAGCAGTTGTAATAATGTAATGTAATAATGACTTAGTAAGCAAGATATTTAAGTTAAATATGACGATTAAGAATAAATGCATTGCGTGTAATAGCATCGCTGAGTTGTACAATAAATGCAAGTCGGGTTTGTTGAACTCACTACTTTGTAAAGTAGGTAGTTAGAAGTTAAGTGGAATTGAGGGGAAATAAAAGAATGAAATGAGTTGAATGAAATTTTGGTTGCGATCAAATTGTACTTCGAATAATTTTTTTATGGCGAGTGTGGTGGTGAGTAGAGCAATTCATCTAAGCACATATCGACTCTGACATGGCATGTCCACGTGATATAAATCAGATCAGATCAATTATTTATTTTAAATGATATATACTGTTAAAGTACACATGCATATGTTAAATGGGATGATTACATTCGTCCGGTTTATCTGGTCACGGTAGTATATAGCCGGCCACTTGATTTAATTCTTTCTTTTTTTGTTATGATTTTAGTTTTTATTTATTTTGTTGTAATTTTGAATGATGAATGAGATGAGAGGAATGAGAAAAACCGGTTAGTTTTGATAAGTTACCTAATACAAAATACAAATACAAGCTATGATTATTTTAAATGGAAAGCATGTCATTTCATAAGAAAATGACTAAGTTGATTTGTACCTCTCTTGTCTTCTTGATTGACGGATTATGTTGATTCCAAGCAGAAGAGAGAGAGAGAGATGAGATGTTGTTCAAATCAAAAGTCAAGTGTAATCCTAATCCTAAATCCCCATGTGCAGCTGCTTCATTTCAAATCCTCTGACAACTCAACTCATTTATATTTTTGTAAGAAAAAAAATACGGACCCGTTTTTGATGGCCATGTTACGTTACGTGACGTCCTCAGTTGAGTTTTTATTTTTAAAGCGTCAAAGCAATTAAGCAAGGTAAACTGGGTGAATGGATTTATAATTTTTTTGAAGTCGTGTAGCGAGCGTCTAGACAAATCAAAGTATTTTGAAGGCCAGAAATATTTAAGAGCTGAGAAATGTAATCCGATGATGAAGAGTATAAAGAGTTCATTGCAACAAAAACATAACAAAGTAGGGATTTTCCAGCGATTCATTAAAATATCGTTGAATGAAACCTATTTTAGGCTTATCATATCATTAATTGAGTATTATCAAGCAGTTTTATTTGGATAAGATACATATTAAATGAGGCATGCAATGTTTACTAATAACTAACACTAAAGTACTTGAGCATTTTTTATGGTTCATCTGTAAAATGAAGTGAGCTAATGATAACTTTTAGTACAAGTGTCTCACTGCGCCCCATAAAGTAATTAAGTGTTACAGTACAAGTGTAAAGCAGCTAGAGAAGTACATTAAAGTCAGAAACGAGTATACGGTAAATATGGTAAGTACTAAATGTGAGTGAACGTGTGAGCCATTATATAGCCATGCATGATGCTTCGTTTGGTTTTGCTTGCTGACTTGAAATACAGTGTTGGAAGTTGGATGTGAGAAGCAAGGAGGATAAGAATATAAGAGAGAGATGTGCACCCAGGAATCATGACATTCGCCGGTTGTCCGCCGGTCCATTAGGACCCAAACTTTTGTCTCTCTGTTCATTTCAGTTAGTCAAGTTGTTTTATTCAACTAAGCGGTAGTTGCACAAATGCATCTCTAATCTCTACCAAATCTCCATTTCCTTTAAGCTTTTCTTAGCTTTGCAATTCCTATTTTCAAAATGACTTTGTGACAGTTAGCGAAAGACTTAGAAATTCCTCCATCCACCCACACAACAGCCACCCACATCTATCTGGAATCAGGACACGTGAGCTGACCTCACACTCACACCCTTTCACTCTTTTTTCAGTGTTTAGTGGAAAACAAGGAGACTTGAAGCAAGGGACACTTGACTTTGCTTCCTTTGATCCTGCTCAAGAAAAAATTGGTAAGTTAAGCTGCTATCATTATCAAATTTTCTTAGATATTATAAAGGTGTACCTGTACGTATTGATAAGCTTGGTCATTTTCCTTGGCAAATCATAATCGAATTTATACAAAGTAATAATGAGTTATGAGTCCAATGACAAGGTTGTCAAAGAACGCTGGCTAGTCAAAAGTCAACCCATCAGTATCGTTATCATTTATCATATTCATATTTCACAAGGCTGACTCAAACTGATAGATAGCAAAGCAAACAAAAAAACGAATCAAATCTACTAATTTTTGAGCGTAGTTTTCCAGGAAAAACTGGCAACACAGCAGACAGAGAGACATGTACTGTGTATAAATAAATATTATAGTCAATGAGGTGATGATGTCATTCACATAAATCATTTGATGTGATTTAGCTTTGATGCTTAGTGCATCTCTGATTTCTAATAGCTAGAAGCTCACCAATTTAAGACTAACTTAATTTGTCTGGTTAAGTTAGATTTTCATGGAGCAGAAGCTCTAGCAAGTTTTATTAAAATGTATTGTGACTTATATGATGGCATTGGCAGAGTTGTATAACGATTTGGTAGACGCACACCAGTTTGCTAATGAGATTTACACATTTTCTTTATTCCACGAGGAGCAGCAGCAGCGTATTTTCTTGTTATCTTTTTATTAGTAAACCAGCTGCATATGCGATTACTTTGTACTGGGAAACCAAGTACAATGGCGTATATTCAACGTTAGACTGGCTTAAATAGTAGCATTATCATTATCATCGTAGCATAAAAAATGTATAGTCAAGTTGGTTAGGTACATACGTAGTCTACGGTTTAAGTGATAATGTTCAGCTTCTAACCAGTTTTCACCGAATTAATTCTCAAAAGAACTGTCAATACATTATATTCAATATATTATGTTTTGTCTGCAAACTGCACACATCTTCTAATACGCTTAAGTTTAAACAAAGAAACCCAAGAGAATGGTGAATGATGATGATAAGTTGATATTCTACACTGATTAAATTAGATGGATAATAATAATCGATATGATAATTAAATAATGTTTTATGCGACAGTTTTACAACTGTGAACTGCGATTATCCGTGTACTTTGCACCTCATAAAAATGTCATTAAGACGCATGCTCCCTCCATTCCATTTAAAATTAATCACTTGAGTTTATCTCGAATGAAAAAGTAAAGCGAAGATGCTGATAATGCAAAGACATGAATAAAAAAGTCAAGTTGGTTTTTTTTCTAAAGAAGGATACTGACTTATTAATCTCCTAATTCTAAAATATTTATTGACGTGGTTTAAAATTTTATGAGCGTGGCTAAAACTTACACGTGTATACAACTAACTAACTATGTATGCAAAGTAAATTTGATATCTAGCTGATTCACAAACCAAAAATATCTGCTAAGCCATGATACTCAAAACTATTTTTAAGACGACATGATGACACATGTGCACGTCAGCATTTTGTTGGTGTGGAACGGAAGTCGCAAGCTGACTACACTTTTTTTTAAGTAGCTGCCCAAAATGGCGACAGTAATAAACAGCTTGTGAACTGACTTCCTTAATTGGTCATACTTGTAGTGGAATAAGCACAGTTAAAAAAATTTATCATCGTCGTGATTTGTTTTAACTTGCAAATTTTTTTTTGGGTTCAGCGGATGTGAGTCATACTTGTTGGAACAAAGTTCATCATAAAAATGTAACCTTGATGAATGACAATGCATTCAATTTGAACTGAACTGAATACTGTTGGTGTTGAGTAATCTCTGTTAACTGAATCAATTATAAAAAGCAAATAGTCCATTATTTATCCAAATCCACTTGACACCTTCCTTCCCCAACCAACCAGCCACTCACTCATGCATGCATAATATTATTAACCCATGCATCCAGCAAGGTAATCAAAACATGTCGAGAGTCGAGTGGATGTGGTGGCGCGGCATCTATTTGGCTGGAGTGATGCCGTTCGATTCTCACCAGAACCAGATCCACACACAAAACAGGCGTGTCAAATAAGCAATTAAATAAAAAATTATCTGTTTAAGCAGAAGCCGATCATGCATTTTGAACATAGTAAATCATCCATCATTTTTTATAACAAGTTTAATTGAAATTGAAAGACAAAAATGAAGCAGAGTGAAGTAAAGAGTAAATGAATGAATGCATGCTTTGACATGACACGAGGCAGAGATTTGCACGTTATTTTTGCTACTTCATGGCGCTGGTGTCGCAAAAATAATATTTAGGCATGGTTCACCTATGATTCCCAGACACATCATAAATATTAGGGACAAAGTTATCAATTCTGACTTTTGCTTTGACGAACGATACTAGAGAGAGGGAATCATAGCGTGAGCTGAGCTGATAAGTATTGATGTGTTGAGTTGAAAGTTATGATTTATCGGTTTTATGGACAAGCTCTCTCTAATTCTAATTATGAATTACTACGTAGTAATAAGTTCAAATTCCATCAAATCATATACATTGATATTTAAATTAACTTTTTAAATACAATTTTTAACTTTGAAGGAAATACATAAATAAATCACTGCAACAATTTCTCATTTTTTAATGTTTCATTGGAAAATAACCTGACCATTCGTTAGCAAGATCCACCCACGCATATCCAATGAACACCTTGCCACTTGCCAGTATTTACGATTTTTTTGTTTCCCCTAAAAAAATTGTTTCCATTATTTTCACCAATTTTTCTTGTCAGTTTGCAAGAGAAAAGAGTTAATAAGTTATGAAGCCATATATTATGAGCATGTGAGGACATGTAGCATACAATAGCCAAATTAGAAGAACAAAGAACAAAATGCCATTCTAATACTCTATCTATACTTTTTATGGGTTCCTTCATTTTCTATTAAAAAAAGATGTACTATTGAATGTACACACGTTCTTGTACAATATGGTTGGGTTATTGGGTTTGATGGTTTGATAGTGTGCGTGCTGCTGCATTTTGAATACTGTGAGGAGGTGGCATTACAATTTTAAAGAAAGAAGCATGTGTTAGCTGCATGCATCATGGAACCGACTTATAAATATGTACATTTACACTGTAGAGGCAATCATATAACATGCATGTATACTATAAGCCATGCCATAAATATCTGCTCAGTTCCCATATATTGTTCCAAGTTCCAAAACTTGGACGGTATTTCCAAGTAAAATTATGTTTATCAGCAGTCATGCGGAATGAAGAAGGAATACTTTAATCTTGTTTCATAGTTTAAGTCTACTACGTAGTAGTACACGTTACCCTTGCAAAATGTACTCTTCAAAATACTCACAGATCTCAATTAACTCTTGTCAATAAAAGAAGCTCAAAATAGTTTTTAAAACTAACTGGCAAATTGAAATGCAAATTATTTCTTGGAAATGGAAAATAAAAATGGGAAATAGATTGGATTGGGCAAATTAAAATGAAGCAGCGACTAATTCCAAGAAAGGTTGATCAACAGTTCATTAAACTGTAAAGCTGCAAGTGCAGTCGTTGTTACAGGAAAAGTGAGCAAGTTGAAGAAGAAGTCAGCGTCTGATTATGGGGACGATCATGACGTTGTCAGTTCGCAAATTATAGTCAATTTAAGCAAACGTCATTTCCCAATTGATTTGCCAAGTTTCTTTCAAAACAGCCAGGGTACGAACACCACTATTTACTTGTGTGATATGACCTATGTCAATTTTATGCAAAAAATGTAGGGATAATTATATTGGGAGCATTTTTTGCATGATTCTAATTCATTTATGAATCAAAAAGTTTATTAATTGTTTGTGTGCTTTGTTGTTTGACAGGTCGAAAAAGGAGCGCATTCGCCTTGTTTACTTCAAATTTGCTCAGTATTCAAAACCAACAAGTATTTCATCAACAAATCAATTTTTACAACAAAAAAAAGAAGTTACCAAATCAACAAAAAGTTAGTCGATCCAAACAGACAGGGAAAATCTTTCAAGGAAGCGAGACAAGATGGGAAGTGAATTAAGGGAAAAGAAAATTTACAAAGTGGTCCTCACTGGAGGTAGTCTATTAATGCAGTTATTTACAAGATGCATAGTCCTAGTTTAAATATTTCATTAAATAATTATTTGGCTTTTTGCTTCCAGGACCATGCGGTGGAAAAACAACTGGCCAAGCCCGCCTCTGCAGTTTTTTCGAAACGCTTGGCTGGAAAGTTCTTCGCGTTCCCGAAACCGCCACAGTTCTTCTCGGAGGTGGCATAAAATTTACCGAGTTGACCCCAAAACAAGGTGTAAAATTCCAAGAGGAACTACTCCGCACCATGATCCAAATTGAGAATACATTTTTCTCGGTAGCTGAAGCTCTGGACCGGAATGTTCTGGTAATTTGCGACCGTGGAACAATGGACGCCAGTGCTTTCATTTCACCTGAAGAATGGGAGGATATTTTGCAGAGAAACCAGTGGAACGATGTAGAACTCCGGGATTCCCGCTATAACCAAGTAATCCAAATGGTGAGCGCCGCAAACGGGGCGGAAAAGTTTTACACGACGGAGGACCACTCTTGTCGGAGTGAAGGCTTGGATCAAGCGCTGGAGCTGGACAGAAGGGCGGCGGGTGCTTGGGTGGGGCATCCCTACTTTGACATGATTGACAACTCGACAGATTTCGAGACAAAGTTGAACCGAATGATTTTAAGCGTGTGTGTAAAGCTTGGGATCGATGTCCGAGACAGACTGCAGAACAATGCGAGGAAAAGCAAGTTTTTGGTCAGAGGACCTGTGCCCGAATTTAACGTCAAATTCAGGGACTTTACGGTGGTACACAATTATCTCCGCTCATCTGGCTACTCGTCTGGAAAGACGTGCCAGGCAAGGTTGAGAAAAAGGGGCCATAAGAATCATTGGTCTTACACGCATACAATTAGGAGGCCTGTGCACGGGCAGAGTGTCGAGGTGAAGACGATCCTGACGGCGAGGGACTACGCTATCATGTTGACACAGAGTGATATGAATCACATGCCCGTCTACAAAACAAGACGATGCTTTTTGTATGGGGATCAGTACTTTCAGATGGATGTGTATAAGGAGCCGCTCCATCCCAGATGCAAGGGCTTGATTTTATTGGAGACTTACAGTACGCTGAGTAGTGAGGAGCTGTACCAGAGACTGCCCGGATTTTTGACTATTGTCAAGGAGGTGACTGGCGATCCCAGGTACTCAATGTTTAATCTGAGTCTCAAGGAGGGATGGAAAAATAATCAGCACTTTAGCAATCTAATTGCATCTCCGGCACCTCTATCCTTGACTGAGGCTGAGGACTTGGTCCCTAATGGGAATGGAGTAAATGGAGGGCTCTCATCCAAGAAAAATCCTCCATCCCCTCGGGGAGAGAAAAAGAATGGGGAGGAAAGGAATGAAAGCTTTTTGGCTTGTTGCGATGAGACGAGCATGAAGCATCACGTTTTGGCGGAGGGATTTAAAGGGTTGATAAATGATGGCAGTTGTGGGGCGAATGGGGGAAGCAAGGGATCTGGAAAGTATAAAGGGTATGAAGGTGTTGGGGTGGATGGAGAGGGGGTGAAGGAGGAAAATGGGTTTAAGAATGGGGATGGAATGGTGAAAAATGGTCAGAATATTCAACAAAAGTTAATTGCTGCTAGTAATGGGAATGGAAGCGTTGCGACGGCGACTGTTGCCACCGGCAATGGAAATGGAGCAAGTAGTATTGGTCACTAAAACACGAAATGTACAGATACATAGGGTGGGTCGAAATAGAAATATAACTGGGTTTTAGGACCACCTCAACTTTTATGTACTTAAATATTTTGCAAGCTAAGCTTGAAAATTGCAAATTTGCAATCCATTTTTTAGGAGCACTTCTGTACTTGAAAAGATAGTATAAAGAGTAAACAAATTAAAATATATAAAATTAGCATCTATTTAAAGAAATTGTTAACATACTTTACACGCTTAAAGTTTAAAATTGTAATTTTTCATAGTTTTTGGTTATTAGTTTTTTTGTTGAAATTTGTTGGTAATTATTTGGAAAATTACGGCTACTATTCGTAAATTCTATTTTGGATTCGTGGCTGACTTTTTACGTGAACGTAATGATAATCTCAAGAGGAATTAGAATATATGAATCTATTCTGTAATTAATTAGTACTTGTTTATTAGTATGGCTATACAGCTAAGCTACAACTGCATCGTTTCACTTCCCAATCAATCTACATACATAGCCGACAATATAATCTATGTATACTCTTATGGTTATAGCAATACACCTAATTTTCTTGTAATTGCATTTCGAAAAAGTTGAATGATAAATAAAATAATGCATACAATGGATAAAGGTGGAAATGGAAAATTTAAAAATCTTGCTTTTCTTTTTTTAAATAAAAAATTAAAATTGTCCGACTAAATATACATTTAAGCATTGCATATTAAAAAAAAATCTCGAATTTTTATGGCGATCATGGTGTCCTCATAATCGAATTTAATTCCCAATGTTTCATGTTTCAATCATTCCCGAATTTCGAAATTAAAATGGAACGAGTACAGACAGGATACAAACAAATTATCAAGATGATAGAGAAAGATCTATAAGAAAGCTTGATATTACCTTTCTTCAGGTTTGTCTAGAAAGACACAACGTTTTACTTAACGGTAAGATGAAGAAAAGGCAAGAAGTAAAAGAATAAATTCAAATTCAAATTCGAAGAAGAAATATGGTTTTGAATGCTTCATTCATATTAATGGTTCAGCATAAAGTCTAATTTAATGTGACGATAAATTTAAAAATATCAGATTTTAACTATTGTAAAATTTTATTTTATTACGTTATCGCTAAGATACATTAACTTTTTTAGATCAGATGCCAAAATTTGTTTGCATGTAAATGTCACTCCGCAAGCCCCCTGAACGTGACAAAAAAGTAATTATAAGTTATGAGACTCAAATCGCTTCGAAATATCATAAGACACCTTTTCATGCATATTGGTTTGAAATGTTTCACATACTTTTACAACCAATTTGACAACAGATAATTGTAAAAATTTCTACGCAACACCTGTCTAATTGAATTCCAAGCAAGTTTTCTCATTTCACTCAACTCACATGTTTCATAGATCGCCTCATCCTCACAAGCTTCTTTTTCTGCTTTTACAATATTTGCGTAGAAGTAAGGACGGCTGTCCAAAGTCGCCTTAATATTCACACAAATCTTGATCTCAAACTCCTTCGAAAACTTGTCAAATTTCCGTTCGCTGCTGACCTGAGCCTCTTGTTCGTCATCACCATCACCACTCACCTCAGCTTGCTTACTTTGCCACCAACCTTTTTGCATGAATTTGTGAAGAATTTCCTCTGATAACTTTGTTTCCAGTTTAATCGAATCATCTTGACTATTTACGTACGAACGAAAAGGAATCTTTTGTCTTTCCCAAATTGGATACGTAACCTTTACTCTAAATACCTGTTGGTAACTTTCGCCATTAAACTGATTCAACTGAGTGGTTCCATCCCTCCCTGGGTCGTCCAGCAAACATGCTCTAATTTTCCTCCACTCTGTATCCTCCTCTTCTTTTCCGACTGGCTCCTCCTTCAACGAGGCAGCTGCCACGACATCCTCCATCATCCTCAAAAGCAGTCCATCCTCCAAAACATTGCGAACAAATTTTACTCCAAACTCCATCCAGAATTGACACAAAAGTCGGCCTTCGCAAGATCCTTCCTTCTTTACAATCCTTTCAACAAAACTCTTCTCTAAGTATAATCTCAACGGTGGACTCACATCTTCAACCTTGTTCGAAGATGACGACGACGAAAACTGCTGAGTCTCCGTTTTAATCTTGTGTTGCCCCTCCTCCTTTCCAAGTCTTTCCACTCCAATCTCACTTCCGGTCGTTGAAGACTTTTGTGAATATAAAAACAAGTCTAGAATGCTCTCAACCTCCCCATTCCTCTCCTTGAGCACCTTATACGTATTTCTACACTTATTTTGGAATCTCTTCAAAATCCAGTGTTTTGTAACTCCGCCCACATTAAAATCTAGCACAAACGGATCTTGAATACAAAGCGAACTATTTAGCTTCAATGTCTTTATATTTTGTTGAGTGAGCTTCTTTAGCACATCTGGAAGACTTTCCCCATTCTTCAGCGAAAATTCCCTTCTGTCAAAAATTTCTCCAATTAAAGGGCACATGATAACTGATGCGTAATTCAATTCCGCAAACATTTCAAAAAAGCCCATTAGCAAGCTCACTACACTTTTGCCCTTCGCTTCCACATTCCTGAATGGGTCAACCTCAAAGTGTTGTTCAATCAATGCGTTGTCATGACAAAAGTGCCCTCTTTGATAACCTTGACCTCTGTTTTCCAAAGCACTTAAATTTTGAAGAAGATGTACGGAAGGGATGATGCCTTTCTTTGTAAGGTAAACTACAGCCATGAGGGACAATGCATACTTTTTTATTTTCCTTTCGTCCGCAACGCCAATAAATGTAGCCCAACTTCTCAATAAGATTAGGAAGGGCTTGACTCTCTTGTCAAAATCCATGTAAAACTTGATGAGTTTTGTGTTCTGTACTGATAAGCTACTCGCAAATGATAAGTCACATCCTACTTTGGTAGTAAAATGCTTTAGCCGGATTAACACAGCTTTGTTGTTCATTTTGGTCACGTTACTGGAGAACCGATGAGTGCTTTCAGCACCTTGGCACTTTGCCTTTTTAAGGAGCGCCATAACCCTATCGCGACATTGTTGGGTGTATTTGTTTCCCTTATTTTTGAGACTCATTCCGTTATCCCCATTGATATCGACAAATATGTCAATGTCTGAGTTGGAGTCACCAATTCCAGTCAAGTAAGAGCCAAAAGGCACTATCATACACTTGGGATACTCCGCCTTTATAATTGATCCAAGCTCATCTATTATTTTAGCACGGGTTTGGTATTCTTGTGGCGACAAAGTGGTCGCGTTGACAAGCGCCTCTAATTGATCTCCAAGTGGGAGGGCTTTGAAATCTGAATAGCTTGAAGAACTTCCTTCATTTCCTCCATTTCGATGAAGGAGTTGATGGTGGATTTGATCTGGCGACCAGATTTTATCAATAGGAGGGCTTGCGTGTTCAACTTTTGCCTTTGCTTTAAAAGTGTGCTGGGATGGAGGCGTTTTCTTGGTACCTTTCTTTGATCTAAACCTCCGGCGCGGTTGGGATTGAGTTTGAGACGTTTGCGTAGCATTGATGAAACCATGGAATGCTGGTTGTTGTGAAGTCAAAAATGGAATGTTACTGCCTGGTTGGCTCAGATAAGCTGCTGAACGACTCGAATGTGGTTCATTTGAGGGGCCCTGTGGCATCAAGAAAGGTACAAGCTGGTATGCCAGTTGAGGAGTCTGAAGGTTAGCAACAGAATACTGAGTTGGAAATTGGGGCATTCCAATTTGCGGCCAGTTTTGAGGCTGGGTTAGATTCCAGGTTTGACCAGCACTTGGAGCGTTTGTATTCCTCTGTCTGGATTTACCCCTCCGACCCCTGGTGATGTAGCCCCTTGTGCTGCTACTTGCCTCCAAATGTAGCCGACCATCAGCTCTATTATTATGGGACCTCTTCCGTTGACTCTGGTGTATGCCTGTGTGAAGTTGGGGATTACTGTGACCACCGCGTCCAGGACCCTTATTTGAAAACTTTCGTTTTCTGGGCACTGCAATAATAAAGTAAAAAATGGCAAAATTAAGAAGAAAGTGAGAAGACGCCTATGTAATCAATAATCATATTTGATACGATAAGAAATGTTCCTACTTTTAATAATCCTTTAATTTATTTTGCCGAAAGAGCCAAAAAGACCGATTTTCTTTCACAGTCCAACTATATCTCAAATTGCAGATAAACTCAGAAAAAAAATGTATGAGAAAATACTCATTCATATATGGTAGCAATGGTTTAAATATAAAGTTTGCAATAAGGATACACTTCGTTTCGTACTGTACTTGCTTGTGGCTTTGAACATTGTACATTGTATGACTCTCATAAATAAAAACGTTTTTGCACTTGTTTGCTACGTACTGCAGAGTGCAAAATTCGACCTTGATTTTTTATCATTATTCTGTTACCATATTATGCATCGGATGCAATTCTGAATGGAAAGCCACAAGATGCGTATTGCATCTTTGCACTGCATACTTGCTTGCATGGCAATATTATTTGAAGACGTGCCGTGTGCAGTTGATAGCCTGTAGTCTGTACTCTGTACTCGCTCAATTCTGAATTGAATGAGTTTGAAATGCATGTTTAAATGAGATAATCGAATAATTTTGTTTATAGTTTTTAGACTCTTACGAACAAATAATGAAAACTTTTATTGCTTGCTTTCTCTTGTCATTATCATTATGCAATGCATATACATATAAAGAAATCAGTTTAACTGTCTATTTTTTTATAAACTGCGAGATGATCCACATTTCCCAGCCCAAAAGGTGCAAAATATATGAGTTGCCACTTATCACAAGGCAGCTTATGATTATCCCTCAAGTCCAGAGGCGCCGGTTCGCAAAACTGTGTATTCGACATTGGACCCAAAATAGCGACAAAGTCTCCTCGGAACACTTTCAAATAATCTAGAAACACTTTGAGATTGTTGAAATAGCAGAAGAGTGCGAGGTGAGTCCGTTCTCCGAATGGTTGACTGGAATCAAAGTCTTTATCGCAAAAGAGGAGAGACTGAAGAAATGTTGGAGGGGAGTATGCACTTGACCACCAGCCGACATCGATTTCTATTCCAGTTACGCCCACATTTTGCTCTTCTAGAAATTTGGCTAGCAACCACTCCAGGAGTCCGGTACCACATCCAACGCTGTACACATGACGCACCTTATGACAATCTATTAAGTTCCTGAAAGCTGTCAAGTCTGATTGCTGAGGTGATGGCCAAGTGAGTAGGCGGAGCAAATCCAGCTGCTCCTTATCCCCACCTTCCACTATCTCGAGGATTTTCTCCAAAGCGGCTTGTGCATTGTTGGATTTTTGGAAATAGCAAAACTCTTGGATTAACGGATCCTCTTTTCTCATTTTTTTCGGGAAAATATTTTTTTAAATGAAAAGTATTCCAAAATATTGAAATGCAAAAAAATACAAAAGGATTAATGATGATACGCGTACAAAAGAGAGTGAATGTACCTGATGGTCTTGTAGTTAAAAATTGTGCAAGGCTATCTGTGTAACTGCTTGTCTGTTTCATATATTGCCATATGCCATTCTCTCCTCTATATATCTTTTCGCAAATGTAAAATAATGAGTTTGGAATTGTATTTTTTATTGGAACGGGACATTGTGGCATTTTGCCAGGTAAAAAATAACAACACAGACAAACGGCGAGTATGTAAATCCCTTGTTTTGTTTTACTGTACCGCTTTGTACACTATTTTTTTCTGCAAACTGCGGACGAAACCGGTCGATGACATCACATTTTCATCGGCATGCTTTGAAAGTGGCAAAAATGCATTCAACAAAGTTTGCCTGCTTAGCAGATATGTGTGTATTGATGTACGGCAATTTATATTCAAAAGTCCACAAACTTATGAATACGATTACTCACTTAATTTACTTGCGATTGATCAGTTATGAAAAAGTAAGTTTTTACTTTTTATTCTCCCATTTTCATCCATGGTCAACAGTAAAAACAAAAGGAGCTTAAAACTTATTATAGAATTTTTATATTTTTTCTCTCTCACAATACACCGTCCCATCACCACTATCTCCGTGTGAACTATGCAACATACAAAAATCATATATGCTCCAGTGAGCTTGTTACTTAAATCTTCGTTACTGGATTACATTGTTACTGCACTCACTTCCCAATTAAGAAAGTTGTTTGAAAGAAAGTGGCACAAATAAAAAGCAGGAAGCAGTTGCATGATAAAGTCACGTGCCTAGGTCCAAGATACGCAGAGATGCAAGGCTTGTCCTGATTTTACTTGAAGTTAACCTAAGGAGAAGTCTTATGTCTACGGGCCTTGCCTATGTCTTATTTTTATTAGTTGTTGTTTGAATTGGATGTTAGTACAAAGTACCAATCTTACATTTCTCTGCTTTGTCAGTACTTGACACTCACTGACTCGATACATCATGCAACGATCATGATGTTTTCAT
>JAQFZH010000440.1:0-33326 GCA_034695485.1 Entomobrya nivalis | reverse complement strand
TATTATAAATCAGATTCAGACTTCAGACATGAAGAGTGCTTCATTTTCGTGACTCATCCTTTTACAAAATGTATTCATTCATTTGCCATTGGCGATTCTTTGAGATTTACGCGTAAATGTGGCGTAAATGATTGTTTGGAAACCTTTGAAAATTAAAAAAAAATAGTTTAGTAAACTTCTTTTTAATAGTTTATTACATTGCCCCAAAAAGAGCCCATGCATTAAACCCAAAATATTCCATCCATGTATTTTTTTCTTTGGTTTTATAACGAGTGGAATTGTCTTTCTTTTTGCATACATTTTCATTGTACGTTTTTAGAAAGGTGGTGCTAAAGTTGAATTACAGATTGTATTGTCGTTTAACTTTTAAAACCATTTTTGTCATTAAGTCAAAAAAGAACGCTTGCGACAACGACTCCTGTACACTTTCCATTCAGCTTTTATAAAAAGTCTCAAAGTTTGCGTACCAAAGTACCAAACCAAACCCAATTCACGTCAATCAGCAATAATAGTCATGATAAGTCAAAGTCGTGTCATTCCTAGTCATGATGACAAGATATGATACTTTTCGTTTTAGCTCATAACAATCAACAAATTTAGCGTCATCACTCGGCAGTTAAGATCACCTTCATCTCCGCAAATATTCACATAATGCATTCATGTAGTAAATGTGATGTATACAATCATTCTAATGGAATTATATGCTTGATTGCATATAGTACCAAACCAATTATGCAGCAAATTTAACAGGACTACACACAAAAATACTGTAGCCTGTAGCACAGGTAGCATTTTCCGCCTTGTTTTGTAGCAGTCTAACTGTAGCACAGTTTATTGTAAAAAAAACGTTCTTTACAGTTTACAGAACAGTCTATGTCCTATGTATTTTGTGATCTGATGCATTATTTGCATTGTTGTACTTTGCCAATGATTCAATGTGAGAGTGAGAGATGTGATATCGGACGTGATTTTTTTTGGTACTGTTGTGGTATCGCTATTTGCTGTGATTTTTTTTACGCATAAAAAACACACTTGAATGAGAATTATTTTTTGTGAAAGAAAATTACTTTACTGTTCTCCTGCTGTGTTTATTGTCTCCTACTACCCCATTTACAATACACATTTCAAAGCATAGTCAATACGCCAATAAAAGTTTCGTATTTTTGCTGTATACTAAATTGAGTCACTCGTTTAGCTGCATTGGCTATTATTTGGAGAGTTGGGAAAAACGGAATTGAACGTGAGATATATGCATAGCTATAGGAAAAAGTGACACTATTCCGAGAATACAGAGCAGAAGAGACGGACAGCAAAGTAAGTAAAGTTGTTGCCTAATCTTTTTGTCCTATCATTTTGTACACAGTACACACATAACTAGTAGTAGACCAAAAGGAGAGATATCGGCTGATGATAGACTCTAAAAACTGTGTGTTGTGTTATGTTATGTGAATACTGAATACATGAAGAAAATAAAGTACTATTTATTATTATGATGACACAAAAAACTGTATAAAAAAGTTTGTACAAGAGAAGATCTGACTTGTCATTTTGGGATGTTTTGAATGTTCGTCAATCAATGTTTGTTTAATGCAGTTTTTTAGTGAAGTCCATTTTGGTATTAAAGGTTGGGATTGGGATAAATATGTTGTGATGTGTGATTGATTGGCCAAACATTTATTATTAGAGGACGACGACGACGGAACTGAACGGACGGGAGTATTTCCATAAATAATATTTTGTACATTTGTAATTTTTTTGATGGACGAGACGAGCAGCGAAAGAGGAAGATCATTCATGTGTCATAATATGAGAGAGTGTGGAAAAGTAAATGGGAAGTAGTACATAGAGCAGACAGACAAAACTCTATAAACAAGATTAACTACATTAAACTTGTAATGCGTTTAAATGATTGAATATATGATATGAGGAAAGTTAATGGGCTGACTGAAAAAGAGGTGGTTCCAGATAAAAATATTATTTTCTGTTGACGACGACGGCACTTGTCTTGAAGTGAATTTTGTTTTTTTAGTTAGTTGAAAAGAAGAGCATGTTCCAAACTTGTTATTTAGGTGTGTTTAATGCGTGGGGTCATTTTTGGTGTCGCCTTAACAAGATGACAAAATAAAAAAAATATGAGGTTATGTAGCAGGTTGTTGAGAATTGAGGAAATGTTATTAGATTTGCGATACAGATGAACATTTTTACAAGGAGTTTAGTTATCGTAGGTATTGTGGAAAATTTAAAAAAAAAGTTCTAGTGGAAGTGGACACAGGATTGTCCTGGAACATGGTAGAGGATAAACCGGAAGTGGATTTGATGAAGACATGCTGAAAAGTGGCAAAATGTTCCCTGTGAGATTGAAGCTTTTGCCTTCGTAAGAAACAAAAAACGACCATTCTAAATAATGAGCCAATTATCATCACACTAAATGACAACGAATTTTTACGGCCTTTTGAAAACATTGAAGTGAGTATTATATGAAAAAGTTCTTCATAATTAAGTAACTACGAATTTAATTGTTGTGAAAGTAGTGCTGCGGATAGAATGGGCTCTTCAATCATGGAGCACAATGTGGATCTGTATTCGTTTTACACTACCAAAATAACACGCTGGAAGGGAAAGTATGTTGTACAGATATTTGGCAAAAATTTTGCATTGCAAATTTGCTCATTGTATTGTCATTTTGTTTAATTTTGGATGGTTATTTCAATAATCCACAGTTATCCCCGTATATTTTCCATTGGCACTCATGGAATCGCCACCTATAATTCCAATGATGCCGAGAAGACCAATTATTGGCAGTGGACGGAGGTGTATAACTTGTCCCCTCTTTCTACCGCAGATCATCCGAATCAGTTCCAGTTGGTACATAGAAAAGGCAAAGGGACGGACTCCATGCGCTTTGAAACCGAACACAGAGCCACGGTACTTAGCCTTGCTTTGTTACAAAATGGTGCATTCGCAAGAAGCCACTTTGCTGACAATATCGATCGTGCCACTGCTGAATTTAGAGGGGCAATGAAATATAGGTAATTTTGCGAGAGAAAAAATGTCAAAATTGCCAATTACTTTGATTGCTATGATTATTTTTTGCAATATTACAATGTAATATGTTTGCAAAACTTTTTCAAAAGGTGGGGTCAAGATTTTACTACCACATTCCCTGCTATTACGGTTACGTGTGTGGGCCTAGAACAAGTTAATCCAGAAGGGCAAAAGAAGACATACTTTTTTAAAGATATTAGTTCTGTAATTGAAATCAAAAGTGAGCCTGACGTTTTTGCCATCAAGATGAGGGGATCAGAGAGATTAGTAAGTTTTCTCAAACATTTTACATACAAAAAGTACCTATGTCGAAATTGTCATAAAAATTTATTTTGTTGTATTTCATTTCACTTATAGCACATATTTCGCCATCTGGAACGCCAAAGGATTCTTACAAAAATATGTGAAAATAGTCAAACGTTCATTGGAACAAATATCAACATAATCAAATTTGAGTCTGAAACAATTCAAGAGGTCCTCGAGAAGAGATTGGGCATTTACAGCTCCGACGAGCACGTAACATCTTTATGTGAATTTGCAGTACAAAACGAGAAACGGTCGAGGATTTTGCTCTGTCTTTCAGAAACGTGTTTGATCGAAAGGGATCCGGGCACTTATTGTGTAAGTATTAGCATAGCATGAATGATAAATGTTAAAAGTTTAAAATGAAATGGAACCACAGAATGTATTAAAATTATTTCTTGACAGATAACATCGCTTTATCCTCTGTCATCGGTATTTGCTCTGATACGCTGTCAAGATGATTCCCAAGCCATTATAATAGAATTTACAACTGGCCAAAATAAGACGTACTTTTCGACAGAAAGGGACTCACTTTTGGCATCTCTTATGGACGGTTCTCGAGCGTCAGGAAACTGCTCTGTTCACGTTCAGTCTAAAAGAACGCCCGTAGGAAAACGTTGGGGTCCTTTGGACTGTCCTGTAGATGAGAAAGTAGAATCCTTATTTTTAAAATTTATACATCAGCCACCTCCAACCTGGACATTTAATGAACTAATGATAAGGTTCAACGCGAACGTAGAGTACTCGGGACTTTTACATTCGGTCACACAAAATGTAAGCTTTTATTCAAATTAAAATTAAAATTCTTGGTTAAACTGCGTCGTTTTCACATTTAGGTTTGTATTTTACAACAAAATATTTATCTTGATTTAAGGGCCTGTTTGCTGAAAACAAAGAGAAACTAATCCTGGTCGCCCTGAATGCCATTCTTGTCAAAGAGATAAACGCCAATGAATTTGAGGAATTTTTTCAGCTTGTTAGAAGACTAGTTTGTTCCAAAACAGGATTCGGTGCATTTTCCGAAATGCAAATGTTCCGAGAAAAATTGGGATCCCTAGTAGTCAACGCTCTTCGTTCGAATACACCCCACGACTGCGTCATTTATTCCGCCCTTGACGTCATTGCTGCCTTAATGCAGCCCATGCATGATGACTCAGATTTAAGACAGGAACAAGATAACAAGGAGAAAATTTTAAATAGTGCAAAATTTCTAGAGAGTTTGCTAGAAATGTGGACATCACATATTAGAAAAGGGACAGGTGCACTTGTGACGATGGCTATGCTTGACATCTTGACCTTTGCGTTATGTGCTCCATATAGCGAAACTACACTTGGGAACCAATTCGACAATCTTCTTCAAGCTGCTGCACAGCGAGCAAGTGTCCTTTTCACGTTGTTTCAGCATCCTTCTGTAGCTATTGTAAAGGGTGCGGGTCTAGTCATGAAGGCCTTGATTGAGGAGGGTCAGGGAACGATTGGAAGGGAAATGCAGGATATGGCGCTGAAGGAAGGGGCTTTAATTAGGCATTTATTAAACGCTTTATTTGTACACACCAATGATCCTAGACTACTTACTTTACGTCAATTATCAAGGCATTTAATCACACTTTGGGTGTGTCAAAATATGATTGCAATGGAATTACTTCGTAGAATTTTGGTAAGCTACATAGAAGCAATTTGTAATGCTTTCCATTTTTGTAGTTGTTCATTGAAATTATAAGTTCGCTTTGCTTTTATTTACGTAGCCACCTGGTCTACTGAGTTTCCTGGAATCAACGGACCGAGTGGTTGTCGATGATGAAGACAGACTAAACATCCGTGATAATTTAAAAATTGCTGCTGGAGCATATAAATCTTCGCAACCGAATCAATTTGTAAAACAAGTTCGCAACGTTGAAAAATTTGTTGAAAAACAAGTTGAGGTAGCACTACGGCACTGGCGACTGAAAACTGCACAAGAAGCTAGAAGTAGAAATCAATTCCGTCCTGTGGCTTTGAGAAAAAGACGACAAAATTTGAAAATCGAAGGGAACTGGGCTTTGTTCTACCATAAATTCAGTTATGATCATGCCATGCCAGATTTAATCTGGAATTACAACACAAGAGAAGAACTGAAAGAGACGCTGCATAATGAAATCAGATTGTTGGACAGTGATCGGGATCATATTCACACAGCTGAAATATGTTGGAACCATGCGGATTTTCAAGTTCAGTACAAGTCTCTGAATGAGGAGATTCGGGTTGGTGGGTACTATCTTCGACTGCTGCTTGAGGAGGATAGCTTGGATGGTTTTGTGATAAAAAATCCAAAGGACTTTTTTGGAGATCTTTATCATCGGTTTTTACTGACTGGCAAGCCGGAAATGCGGGGTATGTGTTTGCAAGCAATGACCATTGTGTATGCAAGACACTGGGAAGAAATTGGAGTGTTCAGTGATCTGAAATATATTGTGTTGATGCTGGACAAGGTACTTAATGGACAATACCTTTACTTGCAATTACATAATAGTAGCAGTGATTGGAACAGTGCATAAATTAATGATTGGTATATTTATATTTATTTTTCTGTAGTGTGTCGAAAAAGCTGAACGCGATCGTCTGATACTTTTCATCCAGAAGTTAGCACTCCACAAAGAAAATGCCAGAGAACTTGTTAACTGTGGTGGCCTTAAGGTATTGGTTGACCTTCTTACTCTAGCTCACCTTCATACAACTCGAGCGATGATCCCTACCCAGTCAAATGTGATCGAGGCTGGAGACATGAAACATGAAGATTACCCAGAGTGGTATTACATGTCAAAGGAGAACAATGAAAAAGTTGGACCTATCGGATTTCAAGAAGTAAGATTATATCAGATTTTCTTTGCATTACATTACGTATTACTTTGTAAATTAACACTCAAATGATTGTTTTGCAGCTCAAGAAAATGTACGGCAATAACAAAATTGATGCGCGTACAAAATGTTGGGCAACTGGCCTTGACACGTGGAAGCAACTCGGTTCCATAGCGCAACTCAAGTGGTTTTTAATAACTGAAAAGCAAACAGGAGTTTTAGACGAGTCAAAGTTAGCGTCAGTTATTCTGGACATCTTGATACAGGTAGTGTCATTCTGCCCGGCAAAATCTGGCGATGCTGTAATCAGACCAGTTCACAAAGCCAAACAGATTTTAAGCGATCCTGGAAACTGTTTGGCACACATAGTACAACTGCTTCTTACTTTTGATCCCTCTATCGTGGAAAGAGTGGCTACGTTGCTGTACATGGTATTGGAAGAAAATCCTGTGGCTTGTCGCGCATACGCTACGGGTCTTTACTTTTTCATCATGATGTACACAGGATCAAACATTCTTCCTGTTTCGAAACTTTTACACTTAACCCATCTCAAGCAAAATACTTACACGTCACAGCAAGGTACCTCAATTTGGCAGAGGAGTGTGCTGGGACCAGTGCTCCCTGAAGCAATGGTTGCGTATATTGAAAATCATGGAGTTGAGAAGTTCTCAGAAATATTTCTCGGGGAATTCGATACACCTGAAGCTATCTGGAGTGGATCTATGAGGCGCTATCTCATTGAAAGAATAGCATTGCATTTATGTGATTTTAGTCCTAGACTACTGTCCAATACTCGGGCATTGTATGAATATTGTGCCATACCGGCTGTGAAGTACGAGAATCTGGAGAATGAATTATTCTGTAACATTTACTATCTTCGGAATTTGACTGATGAAACGAGGTACATTACATGACACATACATACGTTAGTTTTTCTACTTTGTTGGGAAAGAAATGGTGTTATACTTATGATGTCTTTTGCTATGTAGATTCCCTTCATGGCCAATCACTGACCCATTGAATTTACTACGTGACGTTCTGGAGGCTTGGAAGAACGAGGTTGAAAAACGACCACCCCCAATGACAGTAACGGAAGCTTTAAGAGCATTGGAACTGGAAGACGAACCCGACTGGTCAGAGAAAGTAAAAAAGCACTACCGTCGTCTGGCGCAGAAGTTCCATCCTGACAAGAATCCACATGGAAGAGAGCGTTTCGAGGAGGCAAACCGGGCGTACGAATTTCTGTGCAGTCGGGGGGCACAAGAGAGCAGCAGTCCGGATCCAAACAGAATCGTTTTAATTCTAAAAGCTCAATCCATTTTATTCAAACGTTACGGTGAAATTCTAGAGCCATACAAGTACTCCGGTTATCCAATGCTTATCAAAACAATCGAGATGGAGGTTGCGGATGACGGACTCTTTGCCAAAGAAACACCTCTCCTTCCACACAGCGCAGAGGTGGTGTATCACACACTCAACTGTTCTGCACTGAATGTTGAAGAACTCAGAAGAGAAAAGGGACTGGAGTTGCTCCTACGAACACTTGACAGATGCGTGTCTGTACTGAATCTCTCGTCAACACCAAATGACCTTCCGGTTCTGGTTTGCTCCCATGTCACTCGCTGCTTTACAGTTGCAACAAGATTCCAACTTTGTCGGGATAAGTTGGTGGAAATGCCACAACTTGCCTCTCACATTTGTGCCATGCTCAGTTTCAAACATCTCACAAAATTAAGCTGTATTGCGACGGAATGTGTAGCTGCTATGGCCGTTGATACGATTCTTCAAATGCATTTACTCCAGTCGGGTGTTCTCTGGCACCTGCTAGTATCCCTATTTTCTTACGATTTTACCCTGGAAGAGGCAGGAGTTGAGGCGAGCGAAGACAGCAATGTCCAGGTACTTGTGAACAAATGTGCCAAGATCAGCGTTTTGGCCTTGAAGCGAATGTGTGGAGATGGGGAAGAAACACCAAAGAATGATGTCATTAGAACATCACTGGAGTCTTTATTATTGCCATACGGAGCAAAACAGGTAAAAAAAACTCAAAAAAAATCAATACTATAATTCGTGGTTATTTCCTTCTAATAAAACTGCTTTCTTTAATTATGTTTTATAGATTTTAACAAGTCCACCGGAAACCATTCTAAAGATCCTCAACGACAATTGTTGTACGCCTTATCTCATTTGGAATAATAAAACTCGCATGGAACTTCTGGAGTACGCTGAAACGCAGTTGAAGCAACTTCGCAGTGGTGATATTACTGATATGACTTACGGGTGTGACTTTGGGTACAGTGTGCATAAAGGGGAACTTGTTTTAGGTAAGCATAAAAATAATATGGACAACATTGGGAAATTTCCAGTCTGCTATAGTTATATGTATGTATATGCTCGTTTGGTTTCATTACAGGTTCCATTTTTGTCCGAATTTACAATTCGGATCCCACATTTAAGCTGGAGAATACACCTGAATTCATCAATTCCCTACTTAAGTTTATTTCTACGAACGATCCCTTGAATGCTTCTCCAGATGAAATCAAGTGCATGCAACAAGCGGTCGACGCTCTTTCCCACGCAATAAAGCATAATCCTGGCACGGAACCTCTTTGCAAAGGACGTTTCAGACTACTGACTACATACTTAATGTGTCCTCAGTTTGAGGCGCCCGTTTTGACGCTTCTGACAAGCGTATGCGCTAATCAAGATTGTGTAGCAGACATGGTTGGAATGGGAATAGTACCTGGACTTTTGGTGGTAACTGCAACAGCAAAGCGAAACGCTCAAGTAGTTGTCACCTGTTTGAACTGCTTGCTCATGATAGTCAGTCATCCACAAATTGTAAAAGAAGCAATTCAAAAAGGTGCGATTATTTACTTACTGGATCTCTTCTGTTCTACCTCAACCGTGGAGCCAGTTGTTCGTCAAAAATCGTCTGAAACTTTGAGCCGCTTGTGTGCTGACAAATTGTCGGGTCCACGAGTGAAAATTTTACTATCCAAGTTCCTACCTCCTATCTACATAGAGGCAATGGCAGAGTCTCCTCCATCTGCAGTACAACTATTTGATTCAAACACAGAAAACCCTGAACTTGTATGGAATGACGCTGCAAGATACAATGCTACCGCGGCTATTCAACACATGAAAGGTGAACTCTATGCCGCTCACAAACAGGATCTATCTATCGATTGGCGTTTACCCTCAGAGTCCTTCCAAGTTGACTATGGAGTCTGTGGTGAACTAATTATCGGGGGAATATACATTCGCTTATATGTCGCAAACTCTAGTTGGAATTTAAGAAAGCCTCGTGAATTTCTCAGGGATCTTTTAGAATTCGCATTTTCTCCTCCAACTGAACAGAGTAGGGCAGGTCTCGGAGGAAGAAAGGATGACGAACTGGAGCTAGTTGGCAGTGCTCTTTCTATGCTCCTCGCCACACATTCTCATCTCTGTGATACATTACCTCCCATGGGGTATATCAACAAGGTTCTCCATTCTATTCAATCGGACAAGCAAGTTTTTAAGAAAATTGGGTTGCTTGTGCTTCGCTCAATAACTTGTAGTAATGCATGTTTAGAAGCTTTGACCCAACTGGACACAGTACAGTCAATTGTCAACGGAATGAAATTGCGGAGCCCTGATACTGTACCAGTGGTCTGTGAAGCGTTAAATTACTTGTACGCCTCCAAAATGAGTGAGCTGGTTAATCAAGCTGTAAAGTGTGGACTTATCCCAATTATGCTTGACTTGCTTCGTGGTGGATCTGTAGATTTAGGCCCAAGTCCTAGCTCCGTAAAAGCAAATATTGTACAAGCGCTTCAATATATGAGTCAAGATGAAACCTATGGTCCAGATGTTGAGGCCATTTTGGCAAGAAGTGAAGTATGGAAGCAGTACAGAGACCAGGTAATTTAACTAAATATTTTTTATATTTATAATAATGTAGTATTTTGTATCCATATTCTTAACTTTGACGTATTTTTTTCGTTTTCAGAAACACGATTTATTCCTGTCGGACAAACCCATTGCTGGCTACCTCGGCTCATCAAGTTCATCCGTGGCAGGATATCTTACGCAAGGTTCCATGGCCAAGTCATCTACCATTCCTAATTCACCGCCGCCTCTTATTGAGTAGAAAATAATTGATAATTTTTTTTGTCTTGTCTGTACACATAATATGATAATTGATAACGATCACTTTTTTATGTCATGTCTTATCGTATGAAATTGTTGTAAAGTGTAAAACGTAACTAATAATATAATTGAACAATTAAGCCACCCATGCGTGGCATGCATGTCAAAAAGTCTGTGCAACTGTGCTATATATCTTATTCAAAGTAAATGGTTAAATACATTATTTAGATGAATAAAAAAAAGAAAATAATGCGAAAACCGTTCATGGAAGGTTATGATTTTTCTCACATTTTAAAATTAATTCTTTCTGAAACAAAACGCCAAGTACAATTTGATAGCTTCCCATTCAACGGAAGAAATTGTACCAACTCTCATACGATTCCAATCACGATTTGGCTCCTTTCGTTTAAGATCATCAATGAAACTTCGCGCATGGTTGTAGTATTGTTCATCAAAATGCAAAGATTCTCCCCCAGTGGGAGGGTAGCTCTCCAGTGCGCCCATGCCATTCAGTAACGACTTTGCATCATTCTTTGAGACATGACGGTAATGGAATTCATCAAAAGCATAGCGATAAACTAGGGTTAGGCCGAATTTGGCTGCCAGGCTATAAATGAAGTGTGAAAATTGTATACAATAATAATACTATAAAGGAAATTGATGTGCACGCTTCTTCTTCAAATAATCGCATATATATAACTTACTTCACAAGAGTTGGAAAATGGACTAAAAACTCGGGACATGAGATAGCCTCCTCCAGCTCAAAGAAATACCGTGCTCCATACACAGGATATGGCTCTTCGCATTCAAAGCGAACTTTGTAGACTTCATTTCCAAACTCGTTTGTTCCACACTCACGGCGTCGTTTCCTAAAAAATAAAAATAGTAAATATTGGAATTGGAATGTTATCATTCGAAATTATAAGGGTGTACTGTGTACATTAATTTGTTAAAATATTGTTGTTACAAATACAATACTTACACTATCCGATCAGCGTTAGGAAGGGTTCCAATGAAATATCCTCCAGACACGAGATTCTCAGTTGCATTCACAAGCATTTGTTGAGCTTGTTGGTAAGATTCGAAGCAGTAGTGGAAAGAAAACTGGCAACTAACCATATCAAACTGCATGTTTTGGTCCGAAAGCTTGCTGCGAACGGATTCCTAGAAAAATGCAAAATTTTATTATTATTTACTATTTTTTAAATAATTGAGTATCTGATCAGATGAAGAGATTTAAATTGAATTGAATCATAACGTACTTTTGTACAATCAGCAACGAAAAACTCCGCAGTAAACAGTGGAAGACCTCTTCCTCCTCTCCTCTGACGAATTTCTTCATATTTATTTCTCATATCTTCATACCGTTGTCTACAATTAGTCAGCGAGACCTCCGCAATGTCAACAAAGACAACGTGCTTCATCATCCTGGACTTTTCCCATTTCCTGAGATCACCACCTTTTCCACAACAGAGATCCAGTCCAACAAGCGAATTGAAATTCCGTTTCTTCCTGCGAAATTCATCCATGGCATCGTCTACAAAGTATACAACAAATCATAGTTTTTTAATCCCCAACCAAATAATTAATTCTTTAAACAAACACCAACTACAAACTTACTGAAATTCATGCTCTTTGCCCAGTTGTTATATTTTCGAAGAATGACAATTTTAGATTCCTCTCGAGCCTCCAATCCTTTCTCCTGGATTTCATTGTAATGCTGCGCAACAACAGGTGCCAGACCTTGGCCTTCCCCATCCTGTGAACCGTGTGCTTGTGAACTCCGTGGAGCTGACATTGAGTGGTGTTCACGATTCATGATCGTTAGATTTAATTACACGCCAATTAACTTTTAAATAATACTGAAGGTTCTCGGAAATTCTTGGAAAGACACGTTCACGATAAATATTCTGATAAAAATGGAAGACTTGTATGCAGCCTATTCCCAAAATAATCTAACTCCTCAATAACTAACAATCAAACTGTTCGTTGCCCACAAAAATGTGAAATAAAATGTTGATTAGGAAGGATATGATAAATTAAATTGAACCGATTGGTAGACACAAAATAACTGCAACACAGATGACAGGACAGGACTCCCAACCACTTGACTTTGAAATGGTGAACGTAAACCACTGACCTTCCCTTTTCTTTTGGCTTTGGCTAAATCTGTAGTTATCCTGACCCACAAAATAATAAAAACTAAAATTCTTTTTTATTACCGGCTACAAGTGCGGTACTTTTTTCAGTCAATTCAGCGTATTAAGGTCGTATTAATTGACCGGTTTGCTGGAAGAAAACTATAAAATCTATTAATTACAAAAATACACACCTGTGTTGTGTGACCTACACTTATATCTTTTCGTGTATACTTTTGTTAATTCTAATCAGATGGACTGGAGTGGGTTGTTAAATGTTTGATCTGTCTGTCTGTCAACATCTGCTGTAGTGACTGAATATAAAAGTGGGGAAATGTAAGTAAGTAGAAGCGAAGCACATCAGTTTACTGTACTGTTCGCCTTGCTTATGGGAAAGGGATTGTTCACGCTGTGGTGTATGCATCAAAAATATAATATGTCGTAAACGCATCCAATGTTAAGAATTATGCTATACCTTAATATATGTACACCACCTTAACCCAAATGCCTAGCCTCTCTGTGTTCTTTTGAGCGTCTCTTTCACTTCAAGCAAGCAACTGTGAGATTATATTTTCAAAAAATTACATTGTGGGTCAAAGGTTAAACCATAGACATGGCCTAAGATCAATTTACGAAATGGCAAAAAAAAGTATGCTTAACGATTTAATGTGTAGTGCAAAACTGCAAAAGTAATTCAAAGAAGTAACGCAACATGGATGCATTCCAACATCCAAGCTTCAAATTTCATCCTTTCATTTATTTTTCAAAAACAACAGAACAAATTAATTAATTAACATCCAAGCTTCTCTTTGTATTGAATAAAACGGGGAAGATTAGTATTGGCTGTTTGGATAACTGCTGCATTTTCTCCAAGAGTCCGTCTTTCACTGCGTACTTGCTTCTTGAATGGCTGTTGAGCGCTCTTCAACTTTTGAATTAACTGCAAATTCTTTAATACATGATTGTAGTCATCCTCTGCAAAAACGTCAAAAATGGTGTCCAAAATTTCTGCCGCAAGCCAGAGACCTTGGCGTTCAAGTTTTAGAGAGTTCAGACAATTAGTCAAATATTCGGCGATTCCTGTCAGTAAGGCTTCTACGTCGAGGTCAGCAATGTCTTTTGGGAATTTTGTGAGAAGGAGGCCAATGCATCCAATCATTTTGATAACGTTGACTTTCACTTTCATGATCGTTACTGCTTCGTAGACCTGATTGAACAGCTGAAATTAAATAAATAAATAATCAATCAATTTGAATATGAATAATTGTTATGAAATTGACAAATACATTGAAATCAAAAACTGTAGTGTGTTAATTTACCGTTATTCCTTGACAAAGAGCTTTAGCAGCGCGGTGAACAGTCTTTTGAATTGCAATTGATTGAATTACAGCTCTCATTGCGGAAGTGATAGCTTCAATCATCGTTTCATCCGACGGATCTACAAAAATTATCAATTTTAAATTAAAGAACTGACTAATTTGCAATCCACAACTCAACTAATATGTAAATGTGCATACCACTTTCATTGAGAATGACTCCCAATCCAGACCATAAATCTTCGATTGCAATACATTTTTCTAAATCCGATAAACTTAAAACTTCCACTAAATTCTGGAGACATATTAGCGATGTGCTTCGAAGAATTTTGCATTTCCGAGTAATCTTCTGCCCTCTAGTTTCATCCTCATTGAGAATTTGTACTACGTTCACCGGTAAACCTTTGATTTTATTGAGAACTTTCAGAACAGTTCCTGCGCTGGATAAACTTTCATAAACTTCGGTAGGAATATCTGATGAACAAATATCCTTCATTTCGACATCGTCTTCTTTAGCCAGGCATTCATTTTCAAAATCCTCGTCCATTGATTCTTCACTGTCATCTTCCTCGTCCCACATATCTTCCTCTGAGATGATGATGTTTGAAAGTATTTCAAGGGACATAATTTGAGAACTCACTAATGCCATCATGTTGTCACTTTTTTCGTCTAGCTCAAATACTTTTTTCAAGTCGCTTTCTGTTTCTCTGTGGTACACTTCTTCGTGGCTTCCATTTTTGAGAGGAACATCGGATGAAAATTTATTCACAGCTGTCAAGTGGTCTACTTCTAGAGAACTATTTATAATTTTCATGATGAGTGCTATTGTTTCAGGCTGTGTTTGCTTCAAGTCTCCTTTTCGAAGGTTTACAAGAATTCCTGCAATTAAATCATTTCCATTAAATATTGCTGGGCTATCCATTGGTCCATTGACTATTTCACACTGGTCAACAGAATAATTTTCTTACCAACTGTAGTGGTCTGTAGATAAAGAAGCTGCCACGCTTCCATACTGTCGTCTGATTTCATAAATATTTGTCTCAATACCTCTTCCAATTGTCCTTGATTTGAAATACCATCAGTGTTGTCTTCGGTGGCGGAGTATAAGCAGAGCGCTGTAAACATAAGAAAAACAGGAGTTTAGACTTGATGAAATTGAAATACGAATTAATGCTTTTTTGTAGAAATGCGTTTATCGTTAAATACCTGAGCAAAGGGACACTCTCAATCCGTAAGTTTCAATGTTCAAAAACTTAATTAGCAATTCGCTAAGCTTTTCTTGATTAAATATTTTGACAGCAGTTTCCCCCGATTCACTACAAATAAGTCACTCAGATTAAATATAAGCCAAGTACTCTTATCAATCAATAATGTCAACTATTTGGTGTTTGGTATTTGAGAGTTTGTTTTCATGTATCCTACCATAAGTTCCACAATAACGTAATAGTTTCAATTAAGGCTTCAGTTGAAGAGTCTATCATTAATGCTTGCTTAGATTTCTTTTCTTTAGACTGAGGAGCCCAATCACCGGAATATTTCTATCAAAACCAAGACACTTCAATTTCAGATACTTCATAATATAATTTATAAAGAAGTTTCAAAATTAGAAGGCTAACCTGCTTCAGAACTGCAACTAATGGTGTCATCACATCTGCTTTTATCATACGTTCGCATACGTCCATGTTAAGTGAGCTCAGATTTCTGGAACAGGAATGAAACACGTTTTGTAAAAAAAAATTAAACCAAAATGTACAATACATAATGGTTTTCGTGAATAATGCATTACCTGAGAGCACCAGCAGCAGAATGCCTGACAGGTAAACTTGGATCCAGCAGTAATGAACCAACCACTTTAAATATGTCACTCTTCAGGATCTCCTCCAGATAAGCTTGTTTTGAAGAAGCAGAAGACAGAGAATTTAATCCACTGTCACGCTCTTCGGCGAGGTGACTCCGTAACTATAAACCAAACATAAATATATAATAACACAAAAGTAAAGCAGAATGAACCTATTCAATGAATAACAGTTGTTACAAAAATTAACTTACTTGTTCCAATATCGTTTGGACAAATGTAGATACAGGTCCTAAATCTTCACAAACGTCTTCCTCTTCGCCAGCCTCTTTGCCAAGACCCGTTGGGTCCGCCCTCGCAATTTGACTACTTTTCTTGCTACGTACCTTCCCCATTTCTTCTAATTAAATTCAATCAAAATCAAAACTGTCGAATTAATTTCAGAAAGCTACTAATGAAACTATGAAGAGCCAATACATTATTTCAAGCACGAAAGAATACACACATTTTACAAACAACTGCTTCTTTTATTACAAATTCTCATGAACTCAACTTACCTAATTGTTAGAATCACCTATAATTATACTGCAAACGCCCAACAATTAATTTTTAAAACACTTGCATGCTTTAAAAGCTGAAACAGCAGTAGTTGTACATGTGCTTCTAAAGTCAACTTCCTTTAGCGCGTATCACCTTGCCCCACGGTTCTCCTTAAGTAAAATAGACAAGTAGCCAGCAAGCAGCATAACAGCACTCAAGAAGACTAACACACAGTCAAGTTACGTTATACAAATCATTCAAAGGAAATTTATGTCTTTGTTCGGAAGGACGCTTTTCTTGGCTTTAAAAGATTGAAAATATTCATGAATCATGAATCATGATGGATAACCGGATGTCATTTTAAAAATCATTATAATATGCCAAATTCCGATATGTTTTTAATATTTTTAATATGGCCATGACATGAAATGGATGAGGTGTTAGACAAAATGTTCACATTTCAAATGGCCCCATAAAAATAAATTGATTGAGATTAAATTTCAGATCTATATATTTTTTATTTTAAAGCATCTCATGACTTTATTAAATGTATACTCAAGAAATCAGTACATTATTATTATGAATGCTTATAACTATTTATATACCCCCTTAAACACTGGTACTTAAAGGCAAAATGTAAATATTATTACCTTTTCTCAAATTTTATTTTACGTATGTTTTACATGCGGTGATTTATAACAAGGTAGATTAGATTGAATAGTGCTCTTACAATAGTAGATTTAAATACTATATCGGCATTTAAAAAATAATGATACATGTTTGTTTTTGTAACTAGAAATACATAATACATAACAAGGATTGCATTGTTTAATATATTAATTAACTTTTGATGATTTATCATTTTCTATAACCTACTAAAAACAATATAATTTATTAACCGTAAAGTAAACTATCACGCATATTGTGCAAAGATAACATTGCATCAAATAAAATTAAAAATAATTAAAATATAAATTATTATTTTGCAGACAAAGAGAATGTTTGTGTATTTTGTACAGTTGCATTGCATTTCTGGTAAATTGTAAAAAAGAGCCAACAAAATCATTACTTTTTTATAATACAAAAAAGCGACAGTAAATGAAATAAATTATTTTTTTCTCCAAAAACTTTTCAATGTGCACCACCGTCACTTTGATTATCAATTTTTTGTGTGCCACTTCCTGATGCAGCATCTGGGGAACCAAGAGAGGTATTTATCAACGGTTTCTTATCCTCTACTAGATCACTACTAACTTTGGCTGTACTATCGCTCAGTTTGTGACCGCAAGGTCCCAAGTCGTTCTCATGTTTGGATGGACTGATCTCAACTTTTACGTTTACAACGGGATCCAGTTCTTCATCCGAATCATCCGACCGGTAAAAGAATCGCTTTCTTTTCTGTTTAGTACTGCTGGAAGATCTGTTGCTGTTGCCATTTGTTGTGTGGGGAATGGGGCTGCTACTGCTACTGGACAATCGTTCACTGCCTTGACCACTGCTTAGGTTGAGGGGGCGCTTGGAGCTATTTCCAGGCATGTCTCCTTTGCCAAGAAGTTCTTTTAATTGCTCATGAGTTACCATATGGTTATCCAGCTCGGTCCTGAAGAAGAATTTAAGATGACATAAGGAGCAATCGTAGGGACGGGTGTGGAGTCCATGCTCAATCATGTGTTGTTGGAGACCTGCTGCTGTTGTGAATACAGAGGAGCACATGTAGCAAGTGAATGAGGAGCAGCCCTCAAACGTGTGCTCAATCAAGTGACACTGTAACTTGAGCGGGGTGTCAAAGGAGACTTGATTACAAACGTAACATTCAAGACCTGATCCGTCATTTCTCAAGTGAACGACCACGTGAGCTTGGATCTCTTGTTCGGAGCCAAAGCTCATTTGGCATTTGATGCATTGGTAGGTTTTCAATGAGCTGTCGGGTGTTGTGTTGGCAGAGTTTGAGCTGGCGGGTCGAGCATCCTCTGGGGAGGTGGACGACGGGGACTTTGTACTCAGGTCTGTGAGAGTTCCCGTTCCAGTACCAAGGCCTCCCGGGGGCAGAAAAAATCTGGGGGGAAAGGGTAAAGCAAGAGAGGTTTTCTTTTGGTAGCAGTCATCACAAATGAAGGGTTGAGGCTCAGTTGAAAAACCATTTCTTCCACCGGTTGGATCAGGTCGTTCTTCAGTTTTAAAGCAGAGACAACACTGGGCTTGGGCTCGAGGGATGCTGCTGCTACCTCCACTGGAGGGAGACTTTGCTGGGTTGAGCAGACTATTTGGTTTGAGAGGACTTGCTTCATTACCACTATTGCTACCTTCATCAAGTCTTGAAGTGTGAAACTTGGAATGCATCTGGACTTCTATTTCAGTCATTAATGTTTGCCTACAAATTATGCATGGAATGGGAAGTTGGGACGCCAAAGATTTCGAATTATTAGCTCCTGAAGAGGAGTCGGACGTTGATGATGACTGGGAGTGCTGCTTCATGTGAAAATAGTATTGCTCTTCAGTAGAAATGTTTTGCTTGCAGCTTGTGCAAGTCGTTCCAGATACGACCTTGCAATGTGTTAATTTATGCTCGGCAAGGAGTGTGGCGGATGGGCAGACTTCATCGCAAATATTGCATTTGTGCTTGCCACTCGCAACAACTTGATGAGTTTTCATGTGATTTTCCAGATCAGTTCTACTTTTGCAGTTTTCATTGCAATAAGCACAACTCAGGCTAAGCGTGCTTGATGCGTTTCCAGATGAGCCTGAATTTGTGGAGTTGCCATTTCCGGTGTTGTTGCCAGATTGATGGTGTTGCTGATTATGATGATGGTTGTGATTTTGATGAGATGATTTGTGACTAGAATTGCTATTATGAGACAATTTGTTGCTGCTGCTTCCACCGACCATGTTTCTGTCTGAGCTAATTAGAGACGGGGAATCGGTGGCGTTTCCGTGCGATTGTAAAATGTGGTGTACCTGCTTGCGATGACTTGAAAGCTCAGCCTCGCTTCCAATCACCTTGTCACAAATGTCGCATTTTAACTCTTTGGACGTTTTGTTTCCTGTTGAGGATGAGCAGTGACCTGCACCCTTTTTACCGGATTTAGCATTCATGCCGCTGGATGATCGGCTTCCATTGCTGTTGTTGTGAATGTGGTCAGTGTTTGAGCTGCCATTTACCATAGATGAATGATGGGTTTCCATATGCTTGTCGAGGAGAAATTCCACATGAAACGCTGCATCGCACATTTTACATGTAAACTGCTTTTGGTGGGTGCTCAGGTGGAATTGTAGATCCAATTCTGTTGGGAATGAAGAATTGCACAGGAGGCAACGGTAAGGTGATAGTTTCCTTAGATGGACCATTTTCACATGAACCTGTATAGGATTTAGAAACAAAAAAATATTAGACATTTGCAAAATAAAAGTGTGAAATGCACATGAAAATGAATTTAATTTAGTCATTTGAACCCACCTGAAATTCTATTTCTGATCTGAATATGTTACTACAAGAGTTGCACCGGAACAGCTTGCATTCATTGCTATGCTTCACAGCGAAATGGACTTGAATTGAGACTTTGGAGTCAAACATCTCTTTGCATAGTGCACACCGGTATAGATGATGAGCATGAATATCCATCAAATGCTTCTGGAGCTCATCCGGTTTTGAAAAAAGCTTCAAGCAGCTCTGACAGCCGTACTCTGTACTCGTGTTCATATAGTGAACCAAACTGTGGTTTTCCAACTGCTCTTCCGTGTTAAATTCGCTGTCACATTCCTCGCAAACAAACTTCTGTACGATTTCCTCCAAGTGGCTTTTTAAATGGGTACGAAAACTCTCAAAGTCAGAGAAGCCGGCATTACACTGGCTGCAAAGTAGAACGGGTGCTCCAACAAGTGACATGATGGGATTAATGTTGTTGTTGTTGGAGTGTGCTGCTACCACGGCTGCCGCAGCCGCTGCTGCAGCAGCAGCTACTGAACTAGATCGTATTTCAGATGCGGAGATGGAGGTAGAGGAAGAAGTTGCACAACCAGTAGTCGTTATACCCAAACTGCCACCGCTGCTGCTACTCCTACTGTTATTGTGTAGGAGAATATCATCATCTTCTCGCTTTAGCTTTTTTGCTGCGGATCCAGAAGAGCCGAGATGATGGTGATGATGATGATGTGACATCCCACCACCAACACCGCTACTTGTACTTGAGGATGGTAACTCGACGGAAGAGGAAGATTTACTCTTTTTGCTCAAGTCGGTAGGCTTAACTTGGAGTGGCTCTGGAGAACACACCTGTTGAATAGCATGGAAAAGAGAAAAATGTTTACAGTCTATGCTTCTTTGTGTGCTTTCACTTTATGCATGTAAAAGAAGAGATGACTTTGCTCTCTTGTGGTAATGGGGCAAAGTGATACATTGCAGATTCCTCTGCAAAGTTGCGTTTTTAGTATTTTACTATGAATATGTATTAAACTATTGCATAAAAAGATACTTACCGGCATTTTACTCCGATGGTGACCATTGTCAGCATGAAACAGGACAAAATGTTCTGCATACAAAGCACTATTGGGAAAAGCAATGGCACACGGTGCACAAAAAGCGTTCTCTTTCGCTTTTGCCTGAAGGTATCCACTCAAACTGTGTACGGTCACGGCATGCTTGTGGAGAGCACTCAAAGTTGGGAACTTCATGGTACAGAACGTGCAGGGGAATCCATTTGGCGATGTGATACTATCAGGAGATGCGAAACCGGAAGGTGTTGGTATTGGTGAAAGGTGGTGTTGTGGACTTTCTCCCAAATCGCCATTTAGCAAGGAACCTAGACAAAAAATAAAGAGGATGATGAAGAAATGAAATGGGTTCATAAAAATAAACACTTGTGTTGCTTTTTTATTTGCTTTTGTGGTTATTGTTGTAGTAGTTTACCATGAAATGCTTGTACATGAAGCTGAAGTGCTTCCATTGAAGTAAACGAGTCTTTTGTGCAGTATATGCAGGCAAGCTTGGGCATTTGAAATGGTAAAAGCATGTGAGCATGGGGATTGAGTTGGCTTTGATGATGGTGAAGATGATCAACGGACTCTCCCCCAGAGCCTCTAGTGGTTTTGGTGGATGGAGATGATGAAGGTGTTTTGGGGGATGAAGAGAATCGTTTTAGGCTGATTATGTCAGGCTTTTCCGGTGTTGTTGAGCTGATGGGCCGGTGATTTTGAAGAACATGGGCCTACAATAATGTAAATGAATATTTATTTTGATGCAACAAGCATTTTTTTCATTGAATTCAGCGGAGGATATGGTTTGAGATTCTTACCTGAAGGTCCTCTCCTGTATGAAAAGTTCCATTGCACTGCAAACATCTGAATGCACCAGGACTTGGGGTACTATGAACCGATTCCTTTTTGTGATTTTGCATGTGGGATGTTAGCGCTGCAGCAGTGTTGTATCCGCGATTGCAAACCGCACATTGGTAAGGCTTTTGATGATCATGGGTTTTCATATGAATTTTGAGATGGTCACTGCACAAAAAATTGGGATACATCATTTTGATTATTTTGAGTACAGTACAGCAACATCAGCCAGCAAACCATGTAATTTGGTATCATGCAATCAGTAAGATGAAAATAGAAAGAATACCAACCTTCTGGAGAAAGCTGCCTCGCAATGCGGACACCGGTACTTCTTATCACCCGTATGCAGCTTGACATGGCGGTCACGACTCCTCTTGTGCTTGAAGAGCCGCTGACAAAAGTCACACTTGAACGGCATCTGGTCGCTGTGACTCTGTTGTTGTTTGAAATGTAAGGAAGGAAAGAGAAAAGAGATAATCAAATTACTTAATTATAAAACCCCTTCCAGCAGCAGCTTCTTACACTTTGTTTTATTTTCCACCACCACCGCATCAACCAACACTCTATTCTGATACTCTGGTCACATATCGTAAAATTTCACTCTTGTCTTGTTTCTTACTTCACACTAGTTCACACCCCACAGCAGTTGGGCCTGGCCTGGGTCTATCTAATGCTACTCACGCTTTAGTCTATATCTAAAATGCGGAAGAAAGTTAAGAGTAAAGACAAGAGACTTATTACATGGCCAACTCAGCAGAATATTTTTTGTCCAAGTGTCAACTATCACACTCATGATCGAGATGATGATCACCATCACTCATATAAAACCCAAAAGCCTACAACATCAAACTTTTTTTTACTTGTTTTGTGTTTGTTTGAAATGACGAATTTTAGCGTGTGCTCATAATTCTGTGAATTACTCACTCACTGCCAAGAAATTGTTGGACAACTCAGCTAAACCAGCAGAAGAACTACTGTATTTGCTATTATCTTGACTCTTGACATGATCATTTTCTATTTGGATTTTGGGACTGAGTCTCTTCAAAATTTTCATCTTTTCTTTTCCTTATCGCTACAAAAAAAGGACTCTTAAGAAAAATGATGAACTTATATATTGTCCTGCATGGTGACTAGGTTTACGACAGTAGTTCATTATTCTAAAATCAAATAAAGTTTTTAAAGTGTTTTCCTGATAAGCTTATAACCGATATACTAACTATTTACTTTGTTTATTTAATCAGTTTGACATGGATTTTCTCTATTATTATGATGACGCATAGCATAGCAGTGAACCAATGAACTAAACTAACCCGGGTCATAAAACTTTTTTTATGATAAATGTACAAAATATTAAGAAATGGTCTGAGAAAAAACTAAAAACTTACAATGGTTTTCTTTCATTTTTGTCTTTTTTATCGCATTTAGGCAAATGCCTTTTATGTTTTTGTCCCGCAAGCCAATTCATGTCTGAGCATGAAAAAATGCCTCAAAATAAGAGCAGGGTATTTTATACATTTGTACACACATACATACATTGATAATCTTTTATGGCAGTGATGGGAATGAGACATGATGAGTAATAAGTACAAGCCACTTAAAAAAGTAAATGGGACAAGGGAGCAAATCTAGAAGAATTATTGAAGTTTAGCAGAGATATTTTATTCTGTTGGAAGTTATTATGCTGTGTGGTCGCTTTAGTCGCCTGAAACGATCTTGTAAAAGTCTTTACTGCTGGACTCAAATCAATTCTAACCAGCAAGTCAGTATATTGTGAGAATAGATAGACAGATTTATATATGCAAAAAGCTGTGACTAAAACGATTCTCCGCTTAATATAACTTTTTTCCTATCTTGAGACAATCACACATAACATAGTCTTGTTCTTTTAAGTCTCTGGAGGGTGTTCTTGTAAAATATTGGGTGTAGCTTAAGTAAAGTATTCAAACATTGTTTGTGTGTAAAATCACACCACGCAAGCCGAGAAAAGCTACATAAACTTTGTGTGCTAAGCTATTTATAACTTACAACTGGGATTATCTCTTAATCGGAGACTCCTACATAAATTTGACTATCCCTTTCTCATGATCTTTGTGATCAGAGTATATGTAATGTATGTAAATTTGATTAGTATGTCTTTTTTGGTGATGCGATGGGGAATGAAATTTTTCCAATTGTGCACGTCTTTTTTTGAGAAATCGAGCACAGAGATAAAAATTTCTCACTGATATGTGTAAGGTCACCTATTAAATATGCATACATTAAATTACTGTGTAGACATACCTGCTCGTGTTTCTTGAGGTAAGAAAGTCGTGGAAATGCCTTTTCGCAGAATTGACAAGCGTAAGGTGTGGAATCAGTGGGGCCGATGGTGAAGCTTATCTCTGCCTCATTCCCGTCCGTAGCCAAACTGTTGGGTGTCTCACACGAGCTTGGCGACAACGAGTTACCGTCTTCGTCCGCCGTCTCTGAGTTCCACGATAAACTGGGCTCTGTCCCCAACGTGTCTATATTATTCACACAAGGAAAAAAAATCCACTAATTAGCATTCAAACGTATATACTCAAGATTTGAATTTTTACATATGCATTTTATCAACTTAATACCACGGGTGGGCTAAAGATTTGAATAATTATGCGTATACATGGGTGCCATTTATGCTACATGTTTAAAAAAAAAATTAAGATTATATTAACCTGATATTTCTTTAGTCGCCTGTATTTTTTCAATCAGTAGCTCCAACTTGCTACTGTTTCCTTTGAACAACATAGTTTGTCTTGGTTCATTACTACTTAATAATTTCAAATAAAATATAACGCAGTAAAACGCACAGTTCGACGGAATTTTCAATTCTAAAAAATTGTTAACAGCTTAACTTAATTCAGTCTTAAACATGTATACTCAAAAAATCACAAAAACTTTAAAATGTCAGTTCTCTAGTATTCAATGTTCCACATTAATCACTTTTTCTCACAAGTCAATACAGTAGCAGGCAGGTATTATCAGGAAGCCCCAATTCTGACAAATGTACTACTACGTATACTTCCCTTTCCAAGAAAAATATCACACACAACAAGAAGCGCAGTAATGTTCCGGTAGAAATGCCAAATGTGACAATACGCTCCTTTCAAGAAGATCACCTTAATGTTCTTTCACACAATTTAAAATAGTAATTTACTCAACAAAAAAATTGATACGGATAACGCAATACGTCAGCTCATTAGCCATTCACAAGAATTACATAATAATTTGTTCAACTTCCTTGAGAAATCAGAAAGGAGATATGGTCATATGTAGGTGTCCAAATCACTACTCCAAAATAAAATAATCAGTTTTTCATAATTGACACTATTAAGTTCCGCTACCGATACGATGACCAAAACAATTGACCCAGTGATAAACTAATTAGCAACTCATTTACGAGAAACTAATGAATGATTTTCGTATGGACCAATGCAAAATGATGACAATCTTCATTTAAATCAGATCCAGTGACGATGATGATGAACTGCACTCCCTAATTTATTGCTTTGTGTACGGTACAATATTGTTTCACGTAATAAAGTCATTCATATCACACGACAACACTTCTTTCTGTCTCTGTACCAAAAACAAATACACATGGGACCTCTTTTCTAGGCTACGTCTGTTTCGCTGATGAGATGAGAAAATTGTAAGGTCATTACTAATATACTCTCTGAGAAAAGTCTACCCTTTTCTCATGCAACACAAGAGACCAACTTCTTGTGTGTCATACTACGACCAAGACCCAACAAGGACTAAACGGATAATCCACAAGGGACCACGTCCTTAGCACTAGCACAAGTTTACAGAGAGATGTGAGCAGTAAGTCCTTCACTTTACACACCACCACCACATCACATCAGTCTCAGGACTACACGACGAAGAAGAAGCAGACGACTGACTTGACTACCACCACCAGCCACAAGCAACCCTTGCGTGTAGTGTGTATTGTTGTTAATTTTTTGAGGAGGAGGATGGTACTAGCTCTCTGGCTTGCTTAGCATACAGAAAAAAATAAGGGATGATGATAAACGATGAAAATGCTTTGCTTGTTTTTACTCCCTTTACTTTACTACTATGCGTACTGCTGACAACTGGAGGTCTTAATATTAACAATGCACTCGCCACGAGAAATGAAAAGAGCTTTTACTCTTACTGCTAGCTGAGCTCAAACTGGTGCTGTGGTGCTTGGTGGTATTGTTTGTTGGAGAATATATGGATGGATGAAAACATACATGCCAACATGTTTGTTGTTGTGGACCAAGAGAGTGAAACGCCTTGTACTCTTCTCTTCTCTCTGGTGTAATAAAAAGGAAGAAGGATATATACACACCAAACCAAATGCAACCACACCACCGTGAATTGTTCTCAATCTAAAAGGGAATGCGTAAGAAGCAATATATCGATAATCTACCGGTCTCTAGAAAAAAAAGTGCACCAGGAGAACTTGGTCGTCGTGAGTTCCTTCTCAGCAATACACGACAACAATGTAAACCTTCTCTGTTGGGATCTCTATCTTCTCTGGAGACCCTCCGCACAGAAAAATCAAGACCCATCGATGCAATGCAATATAAATGTGCAATACGGCTTATCTCTTCTTACATAAGTAGCCAGTCGGATGACGAGTCTCTATGAGTTTTAAAGGAAGACACCCACTACTGACTACCACCATCGCCACCGCCGCATAATAATAAAGTTGAGCAAAAAGTAACTCTAGTCAACCACCAGAAAATTTTCCTTTGTTTGCCTTTTTTCAATAAGCCTGCCTACCTAACACCAAGACGCGACGCGATGCTACATGCTAATTAGAGTTGACGAGTTGAATCCTTTTAAGAATCATACAATAGTAAGAGAAGGGGTAGGAGCAACTGAACCGATAATCATAATAAAAGTTGCTTTCTGATGAAGTCAAACCCCAAATCTGTTAGTTTATAATAAACAGTATTGGCTCTAAAAAAGAAAATAATATGCATAAGTGGCATGTACGACTGTAGAGCAACGTGCCATGCCACTGATGAACTTGGCTTTGAGTTGCCCAAAAAAGATCTAATTTGGTCGTGGTGTGTGTGTGTATTTGATCTTCCAATTCTGATCATCTCACATCATTTCTAGTACAGCATAAAAAGCAAAGGCCAACTGCACGCTACATGTTTCATTGTATGATGAACAGCAAGAATTGGAATTTTTTGGATTGAGTAAAGAGAACTGAAGCCACTTGACTCATCGTGATCATCACTTCACATCACCGTACATAGCTTACTCACTGTATCATGATAGGCAATATGCATAGTTGCATTCATAATCCAGTCCAATGGATAAACGAGTCTTTTTCCAACGATCATGCAATATAAAACACTCAGTCGTTTCTGATGCATGCTTATAACAAAACCACCCTTACCTCCTGTGGTATCCTCATCTTTCCATGATTTCATACTTTTCGTTTTTTACTTTAATTTAAATGCACTAGCTTTACGATACTTTTCATTCAAATTACAAATCATCATCCTTTGACTTTTTGAGTAAGCATACTTGTCAAACAGTTTTCTTACTTTGCCTTTGTTCGTCATTAGAAATTACCGTATTTCAAATAATAGATTTTTCATGAACAATTAACCACGCTCGAACGAAAAGGTGACTGCCTGTCTGCCGAGACTTATGACTTTGACTCATAATACGGTTCGGGTTCAATATAATCATTTACGAAAAATAATTGTTTAGTTAATTAATTTTGTACCCGTCATCACCGAAAATTTCTTTCCCAAGGAAAAGATGCAAAGATAAGCCAGTCTAGTTGTCTGACGGATAGTAATAAGGAACTATTTTTATGACTTAGGTTTCATGAATATTCATTGCACTTAATCATGCTTGAACTCATAAAAGAGATGCAAAATGCATTACATAATGAATCAGAAAACAAATAAAAATACTTTTGTCTTTGAATAGATAATTTTAACGACTCATTTCCCACCGTCTAATTCTCCAGTTAAGCTGTTTATCTGACTAATTTTGTCGATTTGAGTGCAGTGGTAAGTGGCAGTGCAAAGACGTAATTGACTCAACGATGTGCTAAACTTATTGGTTGCCATTGCAGGTCACATATCACACTGCACTGTCACTCTTTTTTAATACATTACGTATACCACCCATTGCAATGCAAGCAAGTAAGTTTATTAGATTATTGATACATTCACGATGTTATAATCCGATATTTTTCAAAAAATCATGCAACTCCCATAAGCGCTATTACAGGAGTCTAGACGTAATTTAATACTTCGAGTGTCTTGTACGTTCACAATTGATGGTGATGCAACATGTAACAGATAAAGTATTGAATTACTTTTCAGAAAAGCGACACAAAAATATTTAAAAAATATTGTATGGAAAAACAATAAAAAATCGCAAGGTGATCACGTCATATAATATAACAGCATTGGCTAATCTAATACCTTGCAACGAAGAGATGTTGTGAATGTGCTTAATCTAAAATCTTGAGCGAAAAGAATTACTGAATGAAACCCAGCAAAACTTACAGTCAACATTTGATAGCTAAAGTCAATATAAAAACGCAGGTGTATTCACATATCTAGTCTTGAAACAAGAATTTTTAGAATTTTTTAACTTGTTGGAGTTCACACTATAGGTGAAGTGGCATACGCTGAAAGTTATTTATCCCAACAAGATAAAAAAATAAGCGCATACATGTTTGCTAGAACATATTGATAAACGTGACAATAATGCGACCAGATGAGCATGAAAAAACGGTTTTGAAACGTGAATGTCGTATGTTTCGTATATGTGTAGTTTGAGGACAGTTTGAAATGTCATTTGGGAAAACCACAAAACTGTTATTAGCCTGCCTAGCCTGAATTGACTAGTGGCAAGCTTTCTTGAAGATCTTTGATCGACTTTTACAAAATGATACAAGAACAACGACGCATGTTGCTGGCTGCAAATTTTTTAGCGCAAAGATATCAGCTACAAGAATTTAAGTATAAACATGGGTTGCACTGAGGATAAAATTGTCAAAATAAAAGTAGTCTCACATTGCCCCATTTGACTTATTATGCATGCGTGTATGTATATTGAGCTCACTTAGAGTTCATTTTCACAGACCTTGATGTCACGGACTGACCTAATTTTTATGAAAATTCGTTGCAATCATGATGATGAGAATTTCTTGGTTTTTTCTACATCCTCAAGAAAATACGCACAAAATTTGTCAATGTGGATAATTGCGATCAACCACAGGAAAGGTCTTTTTAAAGGGAATTTTCAAATTTTCATGTGACTCGCAGCAGTTTATTAGTTTTGGTTGGAAGAATGGGGATGGGGAGTAGCGAGCGAGTGTATTATTTAAAAATGCGAGAAAGGTGATGATGGACACCTATTTGGGGTTTTGTCATGATTTCACGATTATACGCAATCATAATGTACAAAACTACGACCCTGTGGTGAGGTGAGTCTGTGACAAAAAAAATTGACAACGAGGGACATGGGACACGAAACGTATCGCCAAAATGTTATGATGAAGCAGTGTTCTTCATGTCGTGTCGAGTATACTCCCACGGAAATAAGGAGACGAGTTCTCCCATTCATTTACCACCACCATGATGATTATTATTACAGATTAAAATGTACAACAAAGCCAAATTTGCAATGCGTGTCCTAATGCCAGTGCCACACACACAGGAATTGAAAAATTGGAATGGGGAATTTTTAGGGGACACGGACACACACACGGACATAGTAAAGATATTTTTAGTTTGTACAACGTTGTATTATAAAAATTTAGTTTTTTAACTTTTTGGCATTGATTGAATTGAATATCACCATTATTATAATTTTAAAATTATCAGCAGACATTTATGCATACTACGTAACTCTACTAAACCATAAATATCCATTCATTGATAATTGATCAAATTATCGAGTTGACTGAAAGGTGAGGTGAGATGATGATGATGAGCTGGCTGTATATAAAGAATAGTAAAAAATAGACAGACAGTTTGAACAACCTGAATCACCATCCTTTGTTCTGTCGACAAATCAATATTCATGCAAGTTAACCACGAAACAACCTGTGCGTTTGACATTGAAAATTGAAAAGCTCAAGCCACATGAATTGTCAAGTTCACCAGAGTCGAGTGTGTGACGCTGCTTGTTGCTCTGCTTTTCTGGACAGAAAATTCATTCCGAACACCAAACCAATAGCACCACCACCAAACTAACCGCTATTATCGTAGCCAATATTTAATTTTTTTTATGAAAAAAAAAACATGTGATCATAATGCTGACGTTGTTATCCTATAATTTTTATGATGTACAATATTGTACAAAGTAGAAAAACGTACAAAAATAAGTTACACATTAAATCGCACCTGAACAATCATATCATCCTTCTCCTGCCTGCAAAGTCGTGTCGTGCACACCGTGCAAAAGGTCTTATTATTATCAAATTCATGTGGAGAAAAAATAAATTTGAAAGGAAAACAAAAAAAGAACTCGCTGGCTCATGGGAGCCAAATTTTGACGAGAATGATGATGAGTGAAAAGAAAGGGATACAAGCTAACGTTTTTCTCATTGAACGATAAATAGTGAATACTGTTTGTGGAGAGAGAATAGGTTACAATTTTTTTACAAAATAAAAACCAGGATGTTCTAACAACATATAACTAGAAACAGAAGTGAGGACTTTTTTTTATAAATTTCAAAGTTGCAGGCAGGTGGTCATTGTTGCAGTGTACAACCAGCATTATTATCGTCATTATAATAATAATCATTTTTGTATTGCCACACTGTGTGCCACCAAAGTAGAGAGAGAGAGAAGATAAATGTATTTATAATTCACATTTACATTAAAAGAGGAGAGTAGATATCCAGAAAAGCTTGTCAGACAGACACTCCAGTGGTATAGATATATATGAAAAGAGGAGATGAGCGTGCGTTATGATATTGAATGAAGAAGCCGATGATGATGAGGTGACCCTCAAAATGGAACAAACACATGTCCTTCACCAATAACAATAAAAATAACAACAAAAAAAGCTAAACGAAAACGGTTACTTTTTTGCCAGTATAAAGCTGCATAACAAGCTGTGCATGCGGGTTCAATTCAATTTAGCATTATCATCTCGACCATCAGTTTTGTGACTTGAAAAATGTGACTATTATTAGTATTCGTTTTTTTTGTATGATATGCATGATTGTGATTATGAGCTGGGTTCTGGGTTATATGTAATGTATGCATTGTAAGCTCCCTGCATGAGATGAATAGAGAACAGGACGAACTCTCTCTGGGACAGAGACAAAAACTCCGGTTGAGTGCGGAAATGCCATTTTATTCCATTCACTTCTTTTTCCCAGCTAACAGTGAAACGGAAGGAGAATCACCACGTTCACTTTTTTTTGGTGCAGTATGGATATAATGTTGACATTGACATAGTAAGTTAGTCCATCAATAGAGCTGACGTTTTAACAATTTAATGAAATTCTGAGGATATTATCTACCTGACGGATCTTCGTTGTTGAGAGGAAAATGCTCAAGGAAAACTTTGAATGAAGATTTTCAATTTCAAAATAACTCAACGGTGGAAAATGTTGGAATATTTTTATCACTAAACTCATAAATATGATTGCCAAAGTTAGAATGCATAAAATATTACTATTATAGAATAGGATTCATTCATATTAACTTATAATTAGGACGAATCACATCATTACAAGTTACAATATAATCGAAATTATGAACAAGATAACGTCAAATAAAATTTTGCTTACAAAAACTCAAATCACAAGCAATAAGAGATCAAAAAGTGCCACTATCCGGGAGATTAATATAGATAATAGTTATTAAGAAAGTAAACTGGGTAGCATGTAATAAAACATTTTGTAGGAATTATTTACATATTTACAAATCTAAATTTTTCATATCTTGAAATCTTTGATATTCACCATTATTACGGTATACTTACATCTGAGGACATCCATGCGTAAAATTACTTGGAAAGTTGACCGTTCTTTTAAGCTTGCTCATTTAGTTGTGACCAATAAAGCAAAAAATCATTAAAAAATATTTAGCCAACATGGTGGTGCAATGAACCAGCCCTGCTGAAATATTTAAAATCTTTTTTAGTAAAACAATATAAAGAACTTTGCATTTTCCGCTTTTCTTTTTAAAAAAAAATCTTACTTGACAAAAAAACAAAACCTTCTGCATCTAGAAATTTTAGTTATGCACCACAAACCATCACCACGTCACGCTCCGCTAAAATTCCACATGCAAAAAGACCGAAAGCGCTTTGAGTTTTATTGAATGAGTAATGACACGTCCACCCACAACTTTAGTACCGATATTCAAACAACCAATGGTCAAAATCAGTGTACATTAAAACCATTTTACTAATAATCCTCGTCACCATTTTACCTTACCCATACCAAACCACCAACAAAATATATATCATATCTATATGCATGCACATAAGATGCTCTTTGGTCATAAAATAAGCTCAATGAAATTATGCTTATATTTTTTTTATTAGCGGTAAAGTGTTAAGACGACACGTACACGCACAGTCATCCATCGCTTTTACCACCACGTCTTCAAACATCTTAAAAGAGAACGATGAGCATGAAAATCATTATCAAAATTGAGCAAGTTAAAAGTAAAAAATAAATACGATGATAGTGATTACCACTAACAAGTGTTAGAAACAAATTCTATAACCATATTATATTTTAGTATGTGTACCTTGTCGAGGAGCATATAAAATCAACAAGAAACTCGTGTTTTTGCTTATATGTTTATAAATACTTAAAAAATCTAGTACATAATACATTTGGTCATCATTTCCTTTCTCAAGCTAATATAATAGTTTATCTAGATGATAAGGAGTGATCATCGACGGACAAGTTGTTTGTCACATGGTCTCACGTCTCCTCGTCTTCTTGTGTGTTGTTTGTTTCTTTGTCATGTTGTCGTCGTGTGTGTGAGGTGTGTGCTTTTATAGTTAGTAAAACCAATAACCTTTTTTTGTTTTATTCACTTGGCATGATCGCCAGATTGCCACCACTGTCATCGTCGTCTTTTTATGCATGAATAATAGAGCGGACAATGGCCGGTGATTTTTATTGAGAAAAAATTGTAATATCATGCGCGTTTGCAGAAAATCAAACTAACAGCAAACTAGAAAAAAAATCAAGTATGTGACTGACAAAAATTATTTTTTATGCACAATACATTTTTTTATACAAAATTGATTTAAATTCTTTTAAAACTGCGCAGAGGAAACTTTCAAAATTGGCAAAAATGTTCGGTGTGAACAAAAAAACTGATCACCAAATAATAATGGGTGAGCCGTGAGTAAGCTCGCACACATCACATGGTACATTATAATCTTTGCATGTTTCATTGAGTTTTTTTTGTGCTAAAGATAAAAAAGCCATTCTTAAAGGAAAGGATTATTTTATGATGATAACAGCCTTTTGCTGGCTGAACCTCCAACAAAATGCTTCAAAGAAAACAATAAGAAAGTTGCAACATTTAGAAACATTGACGATCGACACATCCTTTCCAACACCTTTACATCGTCACTCTAATTTTTGTTTCTTTGTTGTTTTTTGTAAAGAAAAAATCCTACAAATCGTTTGATCATGCATAAATAAACGTTTTAAAGCGAATCAGACCACGTACGTTGTTGACAGTTTAAAACCTGTATTTAGACAGGGAATAATAAGAAGTTTCAACAAAACAAACATGTTTAAAAACATGCTCATCCTTAGATCGTTCGTTAGATCATTTTTTTCTCCATCATTCACACCTTTCTCCTTTCATCATCATTCCCATTATTGTAGCGCCAGACAATTTAACAAAAATA
>JAQFZH010000439.1:0-33335 GCA_034695485.1 Entomobrya nivalis | reverse complement strand
TGAATGAGTTCATTTTGCCTGACGTCAGCACCTTCCACACACTGCCTGCCGCTGCCATTCCTTTCTGTTTGAACTGCAAAGTTTTGAATGAACGATGTGTTTCTATTTAAGGTGAAAATATTGCTGGTGTACAAGTCGAAGTTTGAAATCCAACTGAATGTGTTGTATTTCATTTAATTGGTGAACATACATGTAAATGTTTCCTTTGAACAGAAATATCACTAAAATAAGGTACAATATTTCTGAAAATGCAGTTTGGAGGGCAGATACAACTTGGATACAACCTTACTTTAGCTTCAATATACAACCTTTTCATTTCCAGTATTTGGGACTTAGGTATCTCTTCTTTTAGAGAAAAATCTTCAATGCATTTTTTAAATCCTCAGTGTAAAAGCAATACATGCATATTTATAATTTTGCTTTTAAAACCAGTGCGCACGTAGAAAGGATTATAGTTACCTTTGGAAAGTAAGGCAGCATATGCATTCACATTTTATAAAGGTAAAATGCACAGTCTCGGTTTGTACCTTTCAGTTACATTAAGGGCCGTTTATGTTAGCCTCTAAATGTTAAAATTTACGCACAGAATACTAGCCAAATACATAACTTTAAAATGCTATTCAGTAAGGTATTTTATCAAACAAAGTTTCATGTGGTTTAAAATGACTGTATGTATCCTCAAATATATTATAAAAAATACCACATGATGAAACCTACTAAACATTAACATACAATACCGTCACGAGTTGGCTTACTCAAGGTAAGGATTGTATGGCAATTAACAATGAACAAAATGTATTTCATGTATTTGCACTGATATTTTTTTTCTATACGAATTTAAATTACCCCGCCGACTAAATGCCACATTCCGCAATTCCAACGCTTCTCCACCGTATGCGTACTCTCGTGCAACTTCAAACTTATCTTTTTCTTAAACCCATTTCCACAAATTTGACAAACAAAAGGCTTCACATCATCTTCATGCACCAGTTTCACATGTCTTCTCAATAACAACTTATTCTTCAAAACCTTCCCACATTTAACACAAGTCTTTTTCTTCCTATTATGATCATCCTCCCCACAAACCTCGTCATACTTTGAATGATACAAGTAACCAGTTTTCAAAAACGACTTGCCACACTTTGGACAAATGAACTGCTCTCTGGAGTTTCCTCTCCTTGTGCGTTTCCTCGTGAGTCTGTAGACTAGCTTTTATCGCAAAACTTTTCCCACATTGTTCGCATTGAAATCTTTTCTCCCTCCCTTTCATTGATGTATTGAAAGGCCCCTTTTTCACTAATCCACTTTCCAGGGCCTCGGCTTTCTCCTGTTCGCTCATGTGACTCCATTTGTGTTGCTGGAGAGCTTGAGTGCTGCTGAACGACTTGCCACAAATGTCACACCTAACCTTTCAACTTTCTCCCGCCTTCTCAAACACTTGATAAAATGCCTACTGTATTGGCCATAGCTTTCGTACTGCTTATCTTGGCAGTGGGGACATCGATAAGCGTCCAGGTGCTTGGAGAGTATATGTTCATACATCAAGTTTTCCATTTTGGTGCATTCAGCTACTCTAAAGTCACATTTCATGCAAAGCAATCCATTTCCTCCATCTTGATCTTCAGCTTGGCATAATACTTTCATTGGAACATCCTTTAAACTGATTAACTGGGTTTCCACGTTGTAAGATAAGTAGATCATGTGACGTTCGTACACGTTCAACTTGTCTGCTCCTTTTTTCTCTTGGTGATATTCGTGGAGGCATTGAAATTTTATTGCGCTTCTAATCACGTTACGTTTAAATGGTGACATTGGAGCGAGGTTGGGTTCGTATTCCCGTAACAAACTGCAAAAAGAACATACGGTACTTATCATAAATTTTATCACTCAAATATGCATACAAAAATAGATAACTCACTTGCTAATTTTGGTTCTGATGCCCGTTTATACTGACTCTTCTGGCTTGTATTCCTCATCGTCATCTTCATCCGAAAAAGACCGTCGTCGTCATCGTCGTGAGAAGAAAAAATATCTCCGAAAAGTGTCCAATATGTGCGAGGATGATGACCTTGAAAATTCCGGGGATAACGGTGAGGAATTTATTCCGGAGTAAGTAAGCAAGATCAGGTTAAAAGAAAGCGATTTCGTCTCCGTCGTCGGGATATGGTCGAGAAAATATTCCAGGAAAACTCTTCCGATTCGGATGAAAATGAAAAAGGGCAAAAGCAGAAGTGGAGTGAGGATGACGATGAGGAATACGAGCCAGAAGAGCCACTGGACGAGACCCCCACCTATCGAGCACAAATTCGAGAGTAAGTATTTTTGGATATTCGAATTAATTATACCAAACATAGCTAGTTTATAAATAATTATTTAAAAACATTGTCTTCCAGTTTGTTACGAGAGTATGAATCGCCCCTTGCTCAAATGACGACATTTAAACGGAACCTTGTGAAGAGCGTTCTAAAATTTCAATGTCAACATGAAAATCTCCAAACCAGGATCTGAATTCTTCTGAAGGATGTTCCAATCAAAATATTATCCTTATGCGGAAGAGAATCCTGCAGGAAATGGGCTACTTTGTTCAAAGTGTGATTTCAACGTACCTGAATGCCCCAAAATGCAAAACTTAATGTATTACAATGTATTATCCCAGCACCTAAACGCTTATCAGTGTCCCCACTGCAAAGAAAAGAAGCTATGAAAAATTAAGCGCGACAAATTTGGAAGTGCCGGCAACCACCGGATGTCTTCAAAGTCACTTTTGACATTTGTGGGAAAGTTTTATGCGAAATGAGAGCTCTCCATTATCATAAGTGGAGAATTCATATGAGCGATCAGGATAAAAAAAGAAGCCCTGGAAAGTGGACTGTTAAAAAATGCCCCAGAGATGAAATGACATGAGGTGACTTGAGAAAGATAAATGTTGCACTTTATATTTTAAATTTTAATAGAATAAATACTTTTTGTCTATGAAAAACTTGAAATTTGTAATTCTTTTAATTCATCATATCATTATTAATGAAAACACTATTATTTGATTCATATCTCTTACTTGTCGCAGTTCCTACAAAATTAAAAATTTGTAGTTGCAAAAAATGCTTTAGGTTTTCAATATTCGCAAGATTTTTAATCTCTGACTAGAACCGATAGCACTAAACCAATTCATTACTATAATGGATTACAAGTTATTTGTTTACCATCCATTGTATTCCGAGCCAAGTTTATTCTAATTACCCGTTCACTTGCTGGCTTTTTACTTGAAAGATTAAAATAGAATACGTCACTATGAATCCAAGCATCTGAAAAAAATAAAATATTCCAGCAATCAATTAGAACTTCTGCTTAAATATTTCAGGAATTAACTGTACTTCAATCCGAGTTACCGAGGTTAGTAGACCGTAAGTTACGTAAAAGAACCTACACTGAAGAACTAATGGTTCAAAATACAATTCATTCTTCAGCGAAGCCAAAGTTAGCTCGCTTTTTAGTGATTTCAATTCAGTTGTCATTAGACAACATTTACAAAACGTTGTTTTTGAATTAGTAATGTGTAAAATATCCCAATTTTCAAATGATTGCTGGTCAACATTAGGACCATTTTGAATCCAGTCCATAAATATGTTTTGGGTATAATGCTTAAATTCGGCTGCAATCACCCATAAAGCGGTGTCCATAAATAAGCAGAGCAAAAGTTCGGAACGAACGTTTTGAAAACGAGATCCCATCGCAGCTTCCGGAATTTGACAGTAGAGCCCAATGACAAGAATATAATATGCCAACATTGGGTTTCCATAAAAGTCGTTTACTATTTTCAGTTTACTTTTTAGCATTTTGTGGATCAAGACACCCCTGCAAATACATTCCCCCTTAAGCTGTTGTTTGCAAGTCCATGATATTTTGAAAATAGTGCTAATAAGCACCAGCATTTGGTAACGTGTTACAATGGCAGAGAAATTGGTTACGTGTGAAGTTATACAACGTAGGATTATATTTAAGACAAATTCCTGCAAATCATCTTGGCAACTTTTGAAAAAGTTTTCTGTCATAATAAAGTGGCAATAAGAAAACCAAATCAAAATAGAAAGGAATACAATTAAGGTGGTCAGACCAAAAATAAACAGTTTCTTTTTTATAGGATCCACATGAATTGTTAATGTGGTAGCGGTAAATAACTCGGCAATTCGATCTTTTTCAAACCAAATAGATTTCATGAATAGCAAAATGCTCAAAATACCACCAAAATTGCATAGCATATTAAATAAGGACACTAGTGAATTATCTAAATGTGACATTCCTTGGTAAAGAATGAACTGAAATTTTGACAAATGGTAAATCGAGTAGATATGAAATGCGACACAGCATATCTAAATAAATTTAATTGGGATATTAGTTTTAGAGGTAAGCTTAAATGTTAATCGTAATCTTTAATAGTATATTTATATTGAAAACTTACTTTCTGAAACATGCATGATTTGAAAATAAAACATTTTCTTTCCGTATTCCAGTGAACACGAAACGGAACAATAAACAAGTAAAAAGATAAGTTGTAAAATATTGCAAGTGGAGAAACGTGTTTCTTTTTCTGGACGTCTTCAGGAGAGAAATGTCCAATGTCCTTAAGTATTAGTTTCATGTTCAACTAATTATATTTTGGGTTTGCCTGAAAGTTTCGACTGAAATTCTATAATGATAATGTTTGAAAGTTAGTGGAATGACAAATTATTTTTGAAACTGGACTAAAGTAACCTTCAATGAATAATGAGTCGCATTATTAAAATGAGTAATTTAACACATTACCTTTAAATGGTTTACTTTTTAATGTAGCAAGCAGACCTTGAGTAAATAGAGGTGTAGGAACTACCCTTAATGCATACAGTTATAACTGCTTTCTTATACATAACATAACAAAATTTTAATAAATAACGCTACGCCCTAAATGTAAAATGAAAAATAATTTGTGTAACGGCAACATAAAAATCATTCGCAGTAGATTCATTGTATAGTTTTCCAAGGGTAAACATCAAAGTAAACAAATTTTCATCGACCGATGGTGTGCATTTTTGGAATTTTCTTTATGTATTTATAGTATGTTATTGAAATTGCTTTTGGGTAAGGGAGTAACAAATCTGTACTAAAATAATAGATTTTGTTACAAGTCCCGCATTTAAATTGACTTTTGAACTTATTCATAATTTGCCCAAATATAAACATCTAACTAGACAATAGTTTGGATGATTGAAACGTTAAACAGTGCGTATTCATAGTTTTGTTTCTCATTTGACTTCCATAAAATCCACTTTAATTTACAAAAGTGACAAAGAGTGATAAACATGTGGAAGAGTTGGTGTCTGAACGGCTCAATATATACTAGCAAGATTTTACAATTACAGAGAATGTAAAGTAATTTAAAAAACTTATAAATAATAATAGCTTTGATATTTATCTTGTCAATCTTATCGTAGAGGTGTTTTTGGATGAAATGTGTTATTGGTAATTTAATACACAGAATGGCATATAACTTTTAGCTTTACGACAAGCATTGTCATAAACACAATATTGCTTGCTCAAAAGTAGACTAAAGATAGGAAATGGATTTATAAATGTACATAAATTACTCCACTCTAAGATTCGTTACGAATGTATACTTGTTCAAGGGTTATAAAAATGAATACTGTAAAAGCGATAGATGGACATACGGATATAAAGAGAAAAGAGGAGGGAGAGAAAGGGATTGATGGAGAGTGATATAAAAAGAGAGTGGAAATCTTAGAGAGAAAATCGGGAGAAAGTTTCTCGAATAGTTTGGTTTTGTGAAATACATGCACGCTCCAAGTCATTCCGGGTACGCATCTAAAAAATAAGTGCATCGCCCCTTTGCTCACCCCAGCATTGCATATATTTAACTTATTTTCATAGCAGTCGTCGAGGGGTTGTTGACATTTCAGCTCCGTCAGTGACGATTATGTCAGTTTGAAATCAATTTACAACGTGCGAGATACTTCCGTCATCCTTATACCGTCGGCTATATTTAAGTCCGTTTCCCAAACAGTGTTTCAAAAAGCCTTTTTGTTCCTAAGTCATATAAAAGTAAACGGATAAGTAATAAAAATAATTATACATACATCAGGAACGTTTTTGTAACAAGTTTTGTAGCATGAAATTCGTAGACAACGTAGTATATTTACCATGAATAAATAAATGCAACCCAGAATCTTTTGTGTATATTTTATCAGGTGTATATTTGGGCCTAAAAATCTCATCAGATAAAAACAACATTTGCATAACTTGTCTGGAACATTTAATAACCTATTACCCATAAATTTATTTGTTTTTTTAAACGTCGTACGATCGTCTCATGTAATAATACATAGTACAATCGTTCATGTGAAACGGTTTATATGTAGTAATAAGGAAGGGATTTGATTACTGTTTCGGTTCCGATACTAATATCGGAAATTTTGCCGATCAAATCCGATCCAATCTGATATGCGGATTGGATCAGGGGCACACCCAATCGGATCTGATATCGGAATAATGCATTGGAATCGGAAATTATTTAACATCGGATCCGATATTCCGATATCTGTGAAAACAGTAGAAATCACAAAAGTAGGGCACTTTAGATAGTGCAAACTAATTTACATACATAATTAAGTGTTAATTACGTCAAATTGGGTCAATTGTACCATATTTTCATAGCTAATTTGACCTTCTCTTAAGTTTGGCAACATATCTGAGTGTCCCAAATATATTTTTTTAGATTTAAACCGTAACTTTACTGCTTAAAAACTAATATCGGAAATTTTCCGATCCAATCAAATCCGATATTTTCCGATATATTAACGGAATCTAAAGAATTAACGGGTCGGTATAATAGAGTCGAATAGGTTTTAGCGTGTAACAATATTAGAAGAATTTTATTTGTAGAAATTTGTTAGTCGACCTTAAAATTATAGTCGAAAGTTTAGTAACGAAATCGGTTTAGTGGAACTTTTTTTAGAAGAAATCAATTTAGTCGACATTCGTTTTGTAGACGTTTACTAATCGAATTTAGTCGGAAATAGTCGAATTTCATTTTACGGCAGTATTAACCCTAATTGAACCTAACTTACAAATACAACCCAATAATCCCATCAGTACTAAACCGAACCTAACCTAACTAAACACAATCCAACGCTCCCATCAGTACTAAACCGAACCTAACCTAACTAAACACAACCCAACGCTCCAATCAGTACTAAACCGAACCTAACCTAAAAAAACTCAACCCAACGCTCCAATCCGTACTAAGTATATTTGTTTCTGGTTGACTAAAAAAGTTCGACAATATGCATGTTCGACTGCTAAAGGTCGACTAAAAAAAGTCAACAATGTAGCAGTCGATTATGTACAATTCGACAATAAAAAAAGTTCGACTTACAAATTTCGTCTCCATATAATCGATTAAGATGAAGGTATACTAAGAAGAAGTCGACTCTATTATTGCGTCCCAAATTAACATCTGTATCGGAAATCGGAAACACAGATTCTGATCGGAATCGGATTGGCATCGGAATTTTCCCATCGGATCGGATCGGAACGAAACACTAGATTTGATCCATTAAACGTATGACTACGTTTTTACATGTAACTCAAATCAAAAATTAAATTAATCACACGAAAAAATACCTATAGTTATAAAATGGAATGAATCTTCCCCTAAATTAACAGCATTTAAATTATTTATTTTATTCTTGCACTGCGTTTTGGATAATATTGAAAACAAATACAAAGTATTTTATTTTTAATACACGGAATAAATAATGGTTTAAAGTTAATAGCATCGGTCACACCTGAGTAAAAAATCTTCAACAATTGCGTCATTATTGTACATATTATATTTTTTACATTTTATTGTACGTTGGAACAGTTCTTGTCTTTTTATTTTAATACCCAAAAATGTTCAACACTTATATTGTTTGCTCAGCAATTATTGGTTAAGATTACAAACAGGACTTTTCAGTAAAATTTCGTCTTATTCCTAACTCCCAAGTAACTTGTTTGCCTTATTTTAGAAATCGTGAGCCAAACCACTCAAAAATCCTTAAGTTAATATTATATAACTATATTTGAACGTACTACACGAACTTTTAAACGATTGTGCAAGAGCAAGTTTAGTGAAATTATTCAATATTGTCATTTACCAGGTACAGGAGCGCCATAAACTAATTTCTGTTTCATAAGTGTTGTTGTAACACTTATATTACGGTTTAACATGCAATTATTAAATAAACATTGAGTTTTTTCTGTATTTTATTCATACCCACAACATAAGTCAGATAAGACTGATGATTGGACACGGTAATACAATATTTGAGATTCATTCCTGGAATTCTAAAAAACTTTAAAGTTAAGCACCTGAACTTTATTTATTTATTTCAATTATATGTACATAATTGACGAAAAGGGTCCGCTAAGACACAAAACATATGATCCAGCGTTGATGTAATTGGTTCAAGTCGTACCCATAATTCATTTGCGAGTCGTTTATTCTTTCTTCAGTTTTACATTTGGCTTAGCTGAACATAAGTGTTTACAATGCTTTATTTTGACGGCTAGTCAATAAGTTGTTTCATTTAAATGGAAATAAAGCCTATTACATAAACTAGGTACATATTACCATGCACTTGTAAAGAACAAGGACAACCATTGAAACATAATATAAACTTTTCAATAAATATTTTATTGTCTATCCAGGCATCGAAGGTTATTAAAAGTGCCTTTTTGTTCGTGATATTAAGGAACACTGTTTAACATTGCCTAGTTAACTGTTTTCTGACCAATACTAATAAGTGTATCTGAATACCAGATACGATGTGATTAACTGATCTTACGTAAAATTGGTACGTACGTACTTGTTATTACGTAAAAAGCAAGTGTTTTCAAGCACCGGAAACTCGCTATAAGACTTACACGTGTATGCCCCATATTGCGTACATAACCAAGCGGTAAAACTAATTAACAATACATCATTCGTAAGCTTTATTCATAAGTTTTAATTGCAACAACAACTTTAGATCTTTGATTATCGAACTGTCTGGTAGTTGTGTTGTTAATTTAAGTCCACACAACAGAAGCTCATGTAATAACTTTCATGGTTATTGTGTACTGAGCTTGATTATTCTTAAAGCTAGACGTGTAGTTCCTTGCTAATATACAAAAAGAACATCCTCGCAAAAGAAAAGCCGAATTGTTTGAAGTGTTAATGTGGTTTTGCTTACAAAAAAATTAAGAAATCTTGCAAGCCAAAATGTTATCAAGAATCACTTTAGTGCTTTTACTTTTAAATTTGTCTACTAAATGCGCATTCGAAACCGATATTTTCAAATTAGTTTTTCCTCAGTTAATCAGTAATGGAGATAACGTAATTTTATTTTTCATTGGTGATGTGTTTCCATTCAATAGTCATAATAACGGGTATTTTACTCAACAAATTCTACTCAACAGTAATAATGCTACAAACCCAATATACTACTTGTTCAATCGATACTGTAATCCTGTAAGTCTAATTATTGTACCATCATACATCATATTCAACGCAGAGAACAATGTTCAGAAAATTAGTTGGGAAAATGTTTACATGAAAACAGACACCGTCGTAATTATTATTCATTACAATAAGTACTATAAATCTTTCAAGCAAAAATGTTACAATATTTTATCGTGTAAACTAAATGAAAGGATTCAAAACAGCCCATCTATAAAACTACTAGTACGCTTCTCAAATTTGGGTGATTTATGTCATGATATTACCTTGTGTAACGAGTACTGCTTAAAACCTAATAGCAGACAAAGTTTAGGTTTCATTGACTTACAAAATATTGACCAGGAAAAAGTTCGTAACTTTAACAAATTATTATTTTGGAATGGCCATAATGAGGAAATCCCAGCAAAAATTGGCTACATGTCTGATTTATTCTATCAAGAAAGTCAAAATAAAATATTCTTGTGCGACTCTATTTACAACACACATAATTTCTCCTTCATGTCGAAAGCCGACTACTGTTGGGCAAAACAAACGTTAGCCAGTGAACTGGCAAAAATACACAATTTGACCTATGTAAAATTTCGAAGCATCGATGACAGCAGCTTTATTTCCAACGACATTACAAAGTCGAATTACAATTTTAGTCTCTCTTGGTACGAAGGCATGTATTTACAATACTATTCTGGTTGGACGTATCACTACTGTGTGGATTCCAAGCTTAGAAATAAAACATCTCAGTTGGGATACGATACTTTTATAAAACCACTAACTATTCAATGTTGGCTTGGGTTTATTCTTGTATGGCTTGTTGTCACGTTATTTTATACTTTAAGTGGAGAACTTGACGGTTTGCTAAAAATAAGTGTAAGGTTTTTACAACAATTAATAGAATCTTTCTATTTGTTATCATGTTCTGGAGTTAAACTTGAACATAAAGGAGCTCTAGTAATCTTACTCTTATTTTCAAGTTTTCTCTTTTGGGAATATTACGGAAATCAAATAATTGGACTAACAATAATCGAAAATAAAGTTGTGGCTTTTCCGACAATAAATGCATTTTTCAACTCTGGATACCGACTGTCTGAAGGAAGTGACGTTAATACCAACTGTAAAAATCATAGTGAAAATGCTGACAGGTTTTATTGTGTGGAAGGTAAAGGATTAAGTGACTATGACTACTTTAGTCAGAAGTTGGGTTGGTTACAGCAATCGCGTTGGAATATTTGGTACATGTACCGACAGACAGCAGCGTATAAGAAGGTCTATGGAGCATCACTAAATTGTCTATATGTTCAAGAAGAGGCTGATGTTGAAGCATGGTTTTTGGTGATGTCAACAAATAATCGATTGTGGATGATGCAAACCGTTGAGAGATTTCATGAGGGTGGATTTATGAGAAAATGGAATGAATGGGCTTTTAGTTCCGAGATAAATCAAAACAAAGAGCAGTTTTTAGATCCGGTTGTGGCGACCGTTGCTGATTCCATACAACAGAAGCATTTATGGGCTGTGCTGATTTTATTGCAGATACTTGGTGTTGGGTCAGCTTGTGTATTGATTTGCGAGACCATTTGTAGATACTGTCGGATGAGCGTTCTGGAAAGATTTTATTGGATGCAGAGAATAAAGGCAGTTTTTCTTTGTTCGAAGAAGTTTCATTAACTATTATGAACACCATACTCCTTTTAAGTACGATTTTCCAATTTCTTAAAAAAATATTTGGTATAAAATGAAGCATTGAGTCAGCTCATATTGTAAGGTGGTTATTTGTTTTAAGAATTTGTACTAGAAATCGAAGTAAACACATTTTTACTGCTTTGTTTAAAATCAAACTTGAAAAATTTCCTATTCCCAGAAATGTAATGGAATTAACTTGCATTTTACTTAAGATTGCTATAAAAGATGAATATAAAGTCATATGTTTTTAAGGTATTTTAAATCGTACTGGCTATAATTTCTGTTTTTCAGTCTCAATTCTCAATTGAGTTCTTTCATCATCATAATTGCTACATTGCTAGCGGCACGAGTACATCAAAATCAAAGCAACGATTACTAGCAAGTTCCAGTAAGAAACAAGTTATTTATAATTTTGAGTGACATATGTTGGTCAACCCAATGATTGGGAGCTACATACACGTTTCAATTCTTTAGCTGGTTCAAAATTAAAGGTGATTAGCATTAGAGATGTCTAAGGTGATGATGCTACAAAATCGATGCAACATCAGTCATGAACTATATTTCATCTCAATAATTTTGTAGGGCTAATACTACTACACCTGCAAGACGAATAAGGCACGAGACGTTTTTTAAATTATGTTTTGTTTGTTCATACTTTGTGAAACCCATAGAATATCATTACATAAACTAGTATATATAATGGACTGTGTTCGCTGTGTGAAACCAATGTAAATTCTCAAGAATCACATGCATGTTCTTAGTTTTATGAAATATGTCGATTTGACAGTAAAAATTCGACTAAACCTAGGTCGACTAATAAATTTCCACTAATTACTTGGTCGACTAATTAACCCTTTGGCTGAAAAACTCGACTGTATCTACGGTCGACTGATGACATTTCCACTATATTATACTGACCCATGTATCATAAACAGATTTTGACATAAAAATCCAACTATTTAACTATTTCACTAAAACTAAACAACAATCGGTGAAATGTTTGATATTTAGTTTCTTTAACTTGATAATTTATATGTATATTTCATAAATGAAGTTATGTATATATTTCATGAAAGTGAAGTTAGATATATATATCATGTAAATGAAGTTATATATATATTTCATGTAAATGAAGTCATATGCATATTATCAAATGTGGAATAAGATGATCCTCTTGGATCCGAAAAAGTGATCCAAAAATATTGACTAAATTGAAAGATATCTGCCACAGAAAGTTACATAGTAATAGATAAGTAACGAGAGTATAATACCAACTTCAAAGTGGCTAATAGATTTATCGGATTGAATTTATCGATTTACATATGTTCTAAGCCAGAAAATTAGTCTTGGTAAATGATTGTACTAGTTAATATGTTACGATGGGCTGCTAATTACGTATTAGCTCCACGGTAAGGGTTGCACATTGCCTCATCTGGATAACGGTTTAAAATATAAATTGGTTTTGTGAAAAACTCTTACACAACGATAATTTGCTGAAAATCAATTATAATCCACCCGAATATCTTCGCAAGCTTATCCTGTCAAGCAAATTATTTTCAAACTAGCCTGACGAATCATATAGTTAAACTTGAAACACATCTTTAAAGTTTCCAAAAGAAAATGAGAAATATTATAACATTTTATGTAATCCTTCAAACAATAAACGCATATTCAAGTACCAACACTAAAACACAAATTTATCAATATTTCCTAAACCTAACTACTTTTTCTCGTATCTCTGAATATTTATTAAATAAGAATATTCATAAGTTAACAAGATATTACAGTTTTGCACGGGATTCCCAAGGGAGAATTAAAACTGCATAGGAACAGTATAAAACAAATTCAGACAAAACTTACGATACAATTAAAAACTTGGATACAATTATAAACGTGTTCGAATCGGATAATTGTCTAGTAGTTTTAAATAATTTTCGTGGTGTTAACATTAAATCACAGTCTTTAAAAATACCAATAATATTACGACGATTTCACTACGCTTTCTTGAACACAAATCAAGGGAAAAGATTTGAACTCCCACAATTTATTTGGATTTCGCAAAATGTGCAATCATTTAATGGAATGTATGAACAACAAGGACCGCAACTTCAAAGCCGAGAAGATGTTCGGCTTCCCTGTCATTACTCCAAATATTTCGTACCAATAACACCACACGTTTCTTATGGGCACAGTAGTGGCTACTGTGTCGGTATAAATCTAAAATCATTTTCTGTTGCTTCAAAATTATGGCAGTGTCAAGTTCAACTAGATTTACTCATGCCTGAATACATGTTAGCTATTGGCAAACACACACAAATATTTACTCGTACTTCTGCTGTTATTCCAATTCGATTTACTATTCCAAGCAATCAAGCTCCTATTCATATGTTAATTCAAGAAACTCAAATTGGACGATATGATAAGGAAAATCTACATAGTTAGATGAGTAGATGTAAACATGCATTTATGCTGGACTGCACGAACTATAAAATAGTTACTGATGTTCTGCTAATTGTTAAACTAAAGTGTAATAAGAATGGATTGTGCAATATTGCAGATGTACATAAACTAGTACCGTGTTTTGAATGTATGTACGGATTTGTAACATTGCCAATAAATTTAGCAAGACTTTCAAAGAACTATGTTTTGAATACTGAAGGCACAAACACAAACGAGTTAATATATTGGAGCAGTTTTTCGCAAGATAAAGATATTCTAAATAATATCCATTATGAAATACAAGAGTCAAAATATGATTTTAGAAACCAAATTGATTTTCTACTAGAGAGAATGCGGTCTGCTAAGGATCCACAGGAACAACTGGCAATTACCTACGCATTTGTATTGACATCTTTGATGGGAAACTGTACTCCATTTAGCATTAACTATGGCCAACCTATTGAAGATCAAAAGTATCCATTTAGTCTAAACTGGTTAGTATATATAGACAACACAATACGCGACGAGGGTCTATTTGTAGAAAACACGCTTAGTTCTATACACTTCATTAGTTGCGGCACTCGAGGAATAGAAGGTTTGCTGTTTTCCGAATTTATTTTAGTTTACGATCAATATATTTGGATTTCGATACTTATTAGCTTAATATTATCGGCAATCTGTCCAGCAGAACGTTTCGATTGTCAAAACGTGTTACTTCATCATCAAAAGATGTTATATGTGCTTAAAGTATACTTAGAACAAGGTGACCCGTTTCCAGGAAATTTACAGAAGTTGAAACGTTTTAGATTCGTAATTGCAGGAATCTTGCTTGCTGGCTTAGTCGTAAGCAATGCCTACAAAAGTAATAATGTATACAACATAGTTACTCCTCGTCAAGGAATTCCTTATAAAGAACTTGATGAACTTGTTCGGGACAGGTTTTCAATTTACAGTCAACTAGATCACCTAGACTATAATCTACAACATAAAGAATCGTCACCAGGTTTAGCTATGTTGAACAACATCACGCTTACAAATAAAAACGATGGAGTTATCGTCTATTCAAATGGTGTACCCATCGTTCTGGCACGTACGGAAATAAAAACAATTGAACTTTCAAGGAAAAAGACTAATTTTAGCGAACCATTTAGTGATAAGAAATTTCAGCGAGTTATTTTGGAATCCCGTCCCCACCCTAAGTTGCACGAGGTTCTTATAAGTCCTCTCCAATCATTAATCACATTGGAAAGATCAGGCTTGCCAGAATTCAAAAGTATTGCCGGACCTGTACAAAGATATTATTACAATGACTACATTTCATGGTGGAACGAAGTTTTTATTGAATATTTTTACGGACAACAAGATAATTTTATTCAAGAAGATCTAAAGAACTGCTCCAAATCGGCATGGATATTGCCAAAATATCAGGCCAACAAATTTGCTCGAAATTTAAGGAAAAATGGATTGCATTCGGATGTTGGAAAGGAAGCTTACACAACCGCGGATTTGGCGTTTCGATTTGAAGGTATGATGCCTGCATTTATTCTTAAGCGTATTTTGACTACATCTTCAACGGGATTTTTTGAATGGTGGCTGAAGTTCATAGACAACGAAAAACTGCATATGATTCAAAGTAGTCGAGTACCAGTAAAGCCAAGTATGGGTGGTAACATATCTGTAATTTTTATACTTTGGGTAAGTGGTGTAGGAATAGCAATATTTGTTTATGCCTTTGAAATAAAGCTTAGCATTTGTTATTATGCAAAGAAATTTTGTTTAATATTAAGGACTGTCATTTATAAATTATATCGTAATATTAGGAAACAAAAAGTTATTCAAATTTTTAAAAATAAGTATAATAGATGTTTGAATTCGGTTGGGGGTAAAGTAAAATTGTGGTTTCTTTAAAGCACGATATAAATCAGCAACAGAAATCATTAAAATTATATCGTGCAGTATTTTTAAACGTCTTGCTTTTCATTTTACTTATTTTTTAAAACTTTAAGTTGTTATTCAAGTGAAACGTACTGTAACTCGGTTCATAACATTACAATTTTTGTGCAACATGGCTATTCAGTTCTGTTTATAATAATCACTTACAATTTTTGTCAATTTATGTAATATAACCTTATTTTTGTAAATGGATTGCTATGTTGAAAAGTTACAACAATTTATATACTACGCTAATGGGTTTTCACTTTTTATATCGTATTCTAAGCTTTGCGGTTATTTATTCCATTATTATGGTTCACATGAGGTTTTAATATGATGGATTGATTAACATAATTAAATAAATCAAACTTGGTGAGTTTTGCAATAAACTAATTTACTAGTGATCAATCCTTATCGTCCAAATTAATTTTTATTCTACTAAAATGCTTAATGGACGACACTTGTGTAAACACTATCATTTTAACACATTAATTTCCAATTATTTTAATTGCGGATTTCTAGATTTCTCTAAAAAGCATTTTAATGAATGAAAGGATGAAATCAGTCTACCCAAAACTAATTTCAATAAATGACAAATTCCATTAACAAATTGGAATGATGTCTTTATTCTGAAAAGAAAGCAATTATACTAAATTCTCAATAAAATTACACTATCTTGCCAGAAGTCATGTATGTACAAATCTAATTTCTTTAAGTAAATTTTAATAATAACCTTACGTGTTGCTGGACAAGAATTCTAACATAATCCATCAACGTCATTTGGGTTAATGACTATACTATGGTTGCAGATTCGAAAATGTTCGACAAAAACGTTAAGCAAGTTCTTGTAATCCCTAAAAGCCCTTACATATCATCACCACTAATATTTTTCCTAAATTTTTGAAGTCTCATACTTTATGTCCCTTTTCGTGTACAATGGAATTCCGTTATCAACCGTTTCGTTTTACAAAGCTCCAAATTACAAAGTATTGTCTGTGGCCTTTTACATCTGTTGGTTCAATTCTACACCATATTTTGGTTTGCAGAAAGTGTACACAAATTTCAGATGAATACAAATACAAAAGTTAGCGCATGTTTCGAAGTTACCACATATTTGGCGTCTCTTGTTTTGTGGCTTAATTTTGCAAAACTTATTTGGTTTGAAAGAGACAAGTTGGAAGATATTGTTAACGTTAGTTGCACATATATGTTGAATTTACAGGGATACCACTACAACATATTTAGATCTTATGTGGTTTTAATGAGCATATGGTATTCATATTTTAACTTCTAGTATTCCGATTATTCCATAAAGCGGTATGCACAAGTTGTAAATGATTTGCATCTTGACATTCATTTTGTCAAACCAGTTTTAATTTGGTTGTCATCCGGAAACTGGATTTTGTTGTTCAGTTCAAGTTCAAATTAATTTTGAAAGAAAATATGTTACTAAATTAGTAATTGTTATTATTATGTACATTATTAAGAAATTACTTAGTTAGTAAATTATTTATTATATACGTGTCACCATATGGAAACCAGTACTCTTGTAGTATTGTAATGGCAAAGAACGAATAAAAGTACAATTTCAATTTCAATTGGCTTTACAAACACATGTCATGTTATACTACTTTATTAATCAAGGATTCATTTTTGCTTTGAGCTGTTCAATGTTAACAAAAGCATGGGAGTTTAATAAGGAACTGATTTCAATTGGAAGTTCAAATATCGATTTGGTAAAGACAAATAGTTTAATTATTTTAAAATATTATTTAATTATGCACGATTTTATTTAAACAGGGCTTTCAACTTCTTTCCAAGATAAGGAATGTAGTAGAGGCAGTCAATGATGTTTTCGAATTTCAGTTCATTACATTTTATTTTATTGTTATCACTGATTTGTGTCAAGTCCCAGACAAATATTTATTTTCTTTCCTTAAGTTTTCCTGGATTCCAGTTTTATGTCAAATGCTGTTCAATGGGCCGACTTGGATTATTGCTGCAAAGTTTCATGAGTCCATAGCAAAGCATTTTATGAAATGGTGCACAATTTGTAAAACACGCCCGGAGAGTAATCAATCGTGTAATATACAATTGATGTTAGCGAAACTTGAATTGCAATCAGAGCCAATCGCGTTGTCTTGTAAATATTTTCACATAAGCAATGGATTTTTAGCTTCTGTGAGTGGTATAGTGTTAACTATATTCATGCGATTTAAAATGAAATATTTAAAATGACTTTGACGAGTTGTAAGCACGATTTTATGCGTAAAGCTGAGTTTACTTTATTGTTAATTTCAGATGCTGAGCTTTGTGGTGACATATACCATTATTTTATTTCAGATGAGGTCATCAAACAAAGATTCACTGTAATTATTCGCCTTAATAGATTTGAATTTATTAAGTGTAGATGTTAAGGATGCAATATTGGATATTATAACGTTCATTTTGGTGGATTATTTGTCATACCTTTTTGCTTCTGCTTCCTTTAAAGGGAACTTATGTGACGCATATTTACTAATTATGTGAACTAGGTTGCAAACATAACTAATTGTGTATTGCTAAAGAAAAATATAAATGCTTTCAGTAAATGAGTTTGTTCTTTTATTCAAAAAGAACTCCATTATAGTAACCTGCGAATAAAAATGACTCAAAATTCCTACATATTTGTTTACTTTTTTAGTTCTCGTGTAAGATTCAGCATGCAATATTATTATCATTAAAATATTAAAATTAAATCAAAGATAGTGAAAACTCTTCAGAAGCCTATTCCTGCTGAGGGTATTCTGGTGTTGTATTTATAAAGTAAAGTTAAATTCTCCTCTACGGTTTTAGATTAAATCATCTTTCTATCAAAACAGCCATTTCATCCGCAAGAAAAATCATATAGTTTAAAACGATGTATTCGTATATTAAGTTGTTTTTGGACAACCCGATGACATAGTGACAAGAAACATGGATAACGCAAATATTGCACATTATAAACAAACCTAAGATTTTGTTATTTTAACGAGTCATTTAAAAATTGATTTTATTTGTAAAATCTATAACACCTTAGAATTATTTACTTTATGCAGCATTAAGTATGATATTGGGATAGTTGATGCTTGTATTTGCAAAATTGTTCATTTTTGAAGTGCAAAATAACCACTTGAAGATTTGCACCAAGAGCTTGTTTACTTTCCAGGACTGATGTAATATTTCACATCTGAAAATTTATGTAATGTCAATTAATATAACCAAATGTCAAAACATAAGCTGCAGCAATGACGTAATTTCCCACACTTTTGTCTTCAATTGAGCTAAAATTTCGACCACGAAACACTGTTTTGCAACGATCAAGATACTTCTCAAATTAGTTCTCTAGTGTCTCGTAATGAAAAATAAATTGATTCCAACTAATGTATAAACAAATAGGAAAAAGCTAATGATCGAGTTCAAAACCTGCAATGTGTTGCATTTAAATTTATTGGATATTGGACTGGAAATATTATGTATATTTGCTGGTGAGAATAGAAGATTACCTTTGAATATGTCTTAGTAGACTTGTGATTGTTGTGTCTATCCAATACTTTAATAAAACCGAAGGTAAAAACCATGTCGAAGCCTGTAAAACTAATTAAACTTGGTCCGCAAAAAATAAATAAAATAAGGGACAGGCAATCGCGGCCAGTTTTAAATTTTCTAATGCAAAATTTCTTATTTCAAATTCAGTAAGTCATAATCTAAGTTAGGATCCTTTTCAAACTCAAAATGATTACTAACCTACATCATCACGACTCTCGTTACCCAATCCCTGGATTGAATTTTCACTATCTCTAAAAAAGTTCACAAATCTAGTCACATAAAGTCCGCTAACTAGCAGCAAAACATGTCTGGTAAATACACTCTTAAAAATCATTTATGATACCCAATACCCCATGATAATTTTTGAGATGAAAAGATAAGTGTATTTGAGTGAACATTTCAATGCAAATTCGCAATATTTTAAATTAATCATTGGAGCATTTAAAACTGGCGGCGATTGCCTGTCCCTTATTTTATTTATTGTTTGCCGACCAAGTTTAATTGGTTTCACAGGCTTCGACATGGTTTTTACCTTCGGTTTTATTTTTAGCATTGTTTGTAATAAATAGCAGTTCAGAAACTTTTACATGTGCACAAACATTTCTTTAACTTAAATTTCGCCCCATCATTCAACTTTGGACAATTGGTCGGTAATATTCTAATTTGATCGGTAAATATTATTACACACAGACCAGCATAAGTATTTGGTGTTGTGGTCTGTAATCATTACATATTTAAAATTGTCATTAAATTTCGAATATTTTCATCAGGAAACATTTTTAAATTCATCATGGAAAAATTGAGTTACTTTTTAAAAACTTCGAATTTTTTAACTATCAAGTTTGGATGACAATCATCCCAATTTGTAATACTTTTAATAAAAGAAATAGATTTTTTCACCAAATCATACAAATTTGGCTGATGGGACAGAACTAGACTTGACTGAGGCTCATGCAATGGTGACCTTTCGAAGTTCATTATGAGCTTCTTTGAACCTGTCAAATGTCTGAAAGTTTTACACAAGTTTCGAGCATACTCATGTTATGCAGGGAACATGTTGACTCTAAGTGCACAACCAGGTAATATTTTCTATCGCTGTATACGCATTTGTTCAGGTGTTCCGTCTTCCTCGAACATATCGTTAATATTATCGCCATCACAGGGGCTAAACTACGAGGGAAGCAGAGGGAAGTTGCTTCCCGGGCCGGGCCCCGAAGGGGCCGGGCCCAGTGCATTGCTTGATTTTAAAAAAAATCAGGAAAAAATAACAATGATCGAATTGTGCCAAATGTTTAAATGTAATATCCAATATTACAATATTTACGAACTGGACCTATGTTTAAACTAATCAAATTACTTGTAAGTACTAAATTAAATAAACCATTAAATCTCTCATTCATTGAGAATCTTTCGGATAAATATTACTATGTTCGCCCGATATGAAGCCCGATTGATTCAAATATTTGGAAACTTACACAAAATTTTGGTTACCTTGACACTAAGATTATACGTACGATTTATTCAAGGTTTATTAGCGACCAATAAAATTATTTGCAACCAGTTTTTTTGATTTTTTTATCCATATTCTATTTATAGCATTGAATTCGAATTACAAGCATTCATGACCGTTTTAAAACTCAATTAAGATTTAAGATCGTAACTCGGAAACTACTTAGAAGACAATAGTTTTTTCCCATGAAGACACTACTACAAAAAACCTGTATTTTTAATGTGAAATGCTGTCTTTTAAAAATATACTAATTTGAGTTCCAACTTGACTTTAGTCTTGTATAGTTTACTAAATTTTATATTTAAACCTTGTTCGTAGAAATATTTAAAAGAGTTGTAGGCTATATTGATGACTATGTAATCGACTTGAGGAAGGCTTTTCTGATATTTTGAGGATTATTTCCATGATTTGAGACTCATGAATTTGAATTCGATTGGAGTAACGATAGTTAATTTATCAGGCTTAAAGAAAGTAAGTTCGATAAAAGAAACTTATATTCGATTGCTTAAGAAAATAGATTTAATACGTAGGGGATTTAACCACCGTCCGACCATTTTTAAATTGTGACATCTCGGCACAATATTAATAAACAGATCGGCTGTTGATATCTGAAGATACTTAAGAGTCCAACTTAAAAATCCCACCAAGGTTTTAGATTAACCAAACCAAAAACATATTTGTCATATTTTTTGGCTACATTTTTTCCATTAGTAACAAGTTTCGAAATTAAAGAAAGTAATTTTACTCATGGTAAATAATTAGTCCTACTAAATTGGTGTTTCATTTTTGGCTCTGAAAAACCGACAATTTTTGAGCACTGAAAAGTGTGATTTTCATCAGAATCTTGTTAAGCGCTTTATACATTAATTTTTATTAATTTTGGACTTTAAGTTTACACATACCCTTTTACACATTATTAAGTTAGATTTTTGGCCATAATAAAACACCATCTTGCGGCAGATTCTCCGATTTTACTTGGAGCTATAGCAAGATGCAAGTGCTCGGACTATCGTGAAATACCCTACGTACTTAATAATCATTTGTACGATTTATAATGAAAGTCCATGTGATTTCTAAGGAATTTGTATTCGATTTCTTAGAAATTCGTATTCGAATGCTAAAGAATCCGTATTCGATTTCTTGCTAATTCGTTTTCGAATGCTATGGAATCCGTCTTCGAATGCTAAGGAATTTGTATTAAATCTTTAAGGAATTCGTATTCAGTTTTCGAGGATTTCGTATTGAATTTCAAAAGATTTCAGAAAATTTTGTATTGCATTTCAAAAGATTTATATTCGTATGTTAAGAGACTCGTCTTCAATTTTTGAGTTTTTATATTTGATTTTCTTAGGATTTGTATTCGTTTTATAACAAAGTCGTATTCGTTTCTAGTTATGACTCTACCAAAGCACGTTTACAATTAGGTTCTGGATTTTTAGGATTATATTTGTTTTAATGTTTTAAAATTCCGAAAAACATTTTTGTGTCCATCATGAAATAATATTTGGTATTGTTGAATTGATTCCTCCCTTCAGTTATATTTAACATAGTTTGAATCGCATTTATAATTTTTTGTTTGCGTGATTTTTAAGTCTTGTCCATAAAATAATTAAATTAGAAAAAAATTCTAATTCTAATTTAGTTAATGATAAAGCTCCGTTCCTAAGTAAATGCTTTCTTCCATTTAATAGAAAATATTATATTTATTTGTTTTGTAGATTCGTAATGATTTAAATTTAACATGCTTAGAACAAGCTTCCCGGGCCGGGCCCGTCATAGTTTAGCCACTGCGCCATCATAAAAATTAGTTAATACAAAAACAGCTAACTGTGTTAGTTAATATCAGCGGCGATTTTTGTTTTTATAATTATGTCTATGCACGAATGATTAACCAAATATGAAACCAAATTTATCTCCAAAACTGGTGTTCGCTTATCACTAAGCAGCATACAATACCTAAGCACAAGTACAGGTACATTTGAAGGGAAATACTACATTTTAGTCATTATATATAGGAAGGCTGCATGTTTTTAATACTTTTCGATTGAAATCATGATGTCAGTGAAATGAGAATAACGATTTTTTTATTTCAAGTCAAAATTCAAATCGACTGCTGAGAAAACTGTGAAAATAGGGTCATGTCATGCGACGGAAACCATGAATGAAGCTTTGAAGGCAGTACCTTTTTGGTGCCCTTCAAGTATCTTTTCCTCTTCCTTTGCCCTCGGTTTCCACGGTACAGGCTTCATTAAAAAGTGGGTTAATGTACCGAATATAGAATCTCTCGTGAAATACAAACTTGTAAATCATTGAACACGTAGAAGCTGATAACGTAAACCTGTAAGGATATGCAGAGTAACGTGTCAGTTACACGTTCTCCAGGAGTTCCATTGGTTGAAATTCCAGACTCGTCGTTTAGGATTGGCCCGATAGCTTCAGCTCAGCTGTACTGCTCTACTCGTTAAACAACTCAGAGCTCTTTATGTGTTTGTATGTATGTGTTCAGTACTCTGTGTATTTGGACTATCCCAAATCTTCGTATAGATATTGTATATTGCAATAAAAAGCCAGTAATGAGGCAAAATGTACATAGTGAAGGAAACATGTAAAATGTAATGGATGCCTAAAACGAAGTTCGTATTTTTTTGAAACGTAACTTTCCCTTTGAAAACGAAAAGTTTCCGAGAAATTTAATCCAGCTTCAGTTTTCCGAAGGAGGTGCAAAATCATGCATACGTAACAAGCTGGCTTATGAAAATTTTCAATGATGAGATGGTAGCTCATTTTGTCAAAACTCAGAGTAACTATAATCATCTTTCATTCTATTATTCATTCCAACTGAAAAATAATTCCGTATCTGGTTTTTCTCTTAGCAATTTCCTTTCTGGCCGGGAAAAAATTGGTACGAAATAAATTAACAGTAGGTTTGTTGTAGAAGGTATTTCATGTAGGAAAACATACAGAGTAAAAACTTATGGGACCTGTGGTGAAAATATCATTTACTTGTATTCTATTGAATTCATATAACTGTCTTATGTAAGCAATACTCAATTGAAAGCCTACATGTGTTGAATAATATTATTTAATTTGTTTTTCTGTCTGAAAGGCAAACGCGTGTAAAAAAGTAGAAACAAGAAAAAGTAAAAAAAAAATCCATAAAATCAGTCATAATTTAGTGTTATTCCCATCAAAAATCTGTCATTATTTAGTATTGTTCCTATCATTTCTGCGTCAATAGTTCATTTTAAATTTAGTTTATAGTTTAACCGAATTCCTCGGAATTTACACATGTTGTAAGTAAACTTGTATTTAGGTAATCCAGCAGCTTTTTTAAAACATATATATATACCAAGTTGAGCAAAAATATTCCTAAAAAAAGCAAAACAAATCACATTCCGGTGTTTTACTGGATCACTTATATGTGTTAATAATTTTTCACGTAAAGCAAAAAGCCATTTCATAAGTTTAGTAATTATTTAGTGTTATCATCATCACGTAAAGCTAAGCCATTCCATAAGCTCAGTTAATATTTAGTGTTATTCTGATGAAAAAATTGGCACCACTAGTCCACTAGCAAGCCCAGCAGACATTAACATTATGTTTGAATTGGGAGAAGTTGGAAATGTCAAAGGCTATAGACTCGACAATATTTTTGATGACAACCAATTTTAACCTCGTTTTTCCCCAAAAATCAATTTAGGAATAATTACTAATTCATGGTTTTTAAATGACGCAAAAGTCTTAGGCTGATTGATCTAACATTTCAATTTATTTAATAGTTTACATTAATAATCTATACCAGTAGGTGAACTAGTATGACAAAGAAACCCAACCTAATATTTGAACTTCATGTATTGCCTAAAGTTTTAACCAAACCGTCAGTATTTGGCTTACGTTTGTGAAGAATTGATTGTCTGGAGAAGAATTTGTAAAATTTTAAAAGTAAAGTCTGATTTTCGAAACCAAATTTTACAACAGTATTTCGGAAATTAAGTTAAAATTGTATTTTTTGGCGTGGTTTACAATTACAAACCCATTGTTTATACTTGATTGTTTGGATTCTGGAATAAGTGTTTGTTTTTCCATTTCCATTTAATTAAAAATTTAACACTACCATTTTTGTGTAGAAAAAGCAAAAAGTTTACTTTAAATTTTACTCGTAAACTTATCTTGTTTTTTAAATCCTCAACCAAAATGTTTACAAGTCGTATAACCAAGAAACTGCCAACTCTTCAATATTTGTACTCGTTGGAGCTGAAACTTTGTGAAAAAGTTAGCTTTCACTCATTTCCATTTCAAATGAGGGAAACTAACAATAACATTATTCAAATGGAAACAAAGCCTAATTTTAAGTCATCGCTTAGATGGGTCTTGTTGATGCACATTGTGCTTTACTCAACCAAAGGGCTAGTTTTTGTAAAAGCTTCATTAATTGACGAAATTCCAATGACCGGAAATGAACTGGTTAGAATAGGCTACTGGTGGGTTAATTTCGCCCTCGGAACTTTTGCATACATGTTTCCTCTGTACAAAGCTGACGAACTAACTGGGACAGTTAACAGCTTATTTAATGTGGAATGTGTAAAGTCGTCCGCAAGAGTGAAACTTCTTTTAGCCAGTTGCATGTTTTTGTCAACCATCGTGCCAATCTTGTACGCTGTTGCTGCGGTGTTTTCAAATATGGACCCAATAGCTTCATACTTGGACCAAAACATTAAACATGTTTCCTTATTGTCTCAACTGCTTACAATCACTTTCAAAGTTTTTGACATTTGGAACTACGAATATTTATGTCGGTTTGTAACCTTTGTGATATACGAACACATGTTTGGAAGTTATCTGGCCACAAGTGTTTTGATAAATAGAATGAATAGAAATCAGCCAACTTCTGGAGGCACATTGAATGTGGTCACTAATTTTAAATTACCAATTTTGGAATACAAACAAATTGTAATTTACACAGAAATGGTGAACAATTGCTTCCGGAGCAGCATTGCTTTACCATTTAAAGTTATAATCATTATGTTTGGCATTTTACTAGGAACTGTAGTTTTCGCTAAAAATTTGCGAGCTTCTGCAAATTTAGACACACTTTTAAATGCGGGTTATGCTTATGTAAATGTATACATCATTATGGCAGTTGGATATTCCATTCCAGGAAGAGTGAACGCAGTAAGTAAAGGAATAATAGAGAGTTGGACAAATATGCTGGCAGGAACAACTAAAACTGGGGTTTTCTCCACAAAATTAGTGCGCGAACTTAGACGGGATGTAAAAGCAACGAGAGATATTCGATTTTACTTTGGAACTGTCAATTATTATGAATACAATACATGCTTTAATATTTTAGATTTTATTAAGGACAACACAATAAGTTTCGTACTGATGATGTAAGCTTACGATTCAAATGATTGGTTTATATGGCATTAGGTTGAAACAGTACAGAATAGTTTAACCGAACAGTAGGAATTTGACTTGCTGAATTGTTTATACTAGAACTTACATTAACTGGCAGATTGTAGAAAAAAATTCCTGTTAATTTATACAAAATACCGGTTTAGGCGTTTTTACTTTTAGCACTTCAAGTAAAAAGACATTCCATAAAATTATTCATTATTTATTATTGTTCCCATATTTTTTCGTCAATAGTTCAATAATAACTTAGTTTATCGTTTAACAAAATTCCTCGGAATTAACACTTGTTGTGAGTAACTTGTACTTAGTTAATCCAGCAGTTGTTTTAACATATATATATCAAGTTTAATAAAAAATCCTAAATAAGGAAAACCAACAACATTCCAGATTTAATGGATCACTTGTATGTCCTAATAATTTTTCACGAAAAGCAAAAAGCCATTTCATAAGTTAAGGAATTATTTAGTGGGAAACTATTTATTTATGGTTCCAAACCGATGGGAAAATTGCCCATAGGGCCAGTTTTAAGTCCATAAACTTTAAAATTATTGTCACCTAAAATAAGTCAGAATAATTGGCAAATCGTTCGTCTTTCTGGTTGAATATAAACATCAGTTTTAAAGGGCTTAAAAATATGATTGGTGACTTAAAAAATGTTTTAAAATTAATTATGAAAAAATTAAATATTTTTTTGTGCGAAAGTATAAATTTACTACAAGCATTTGGTTTTTTTAGCAATGCCCAATTTGCCTTGTTCTAAATCTAGCTTACAATGTTAATAAATAGCGTCACAGATAAATATTCTAAAGGAAGCTGAAGCAAAAAGCATAGATTTGATAAATCATCACTAAACATAACGTTATAATATCCAATATTGCATCCTGAATTTTTACACTTCATATATATGTATATATTCAAATTGAGAGCAGCGCAGGATTACACTAAATCTTTATTTGATAACCTCATCTGAAATATAATAATGGCATATGTCATCACAAAGCATAGCATCTGAAACCAACAAGTAAAATAAATTCAGTTTTGTATAAAAATCAATGATCAAATTGCTTTTAATAATTTGAAACCGAATGAATTTAACTTAAACTCACCGAACCTAAAAATCCATTGGTTATATGGAAATATTTACAAGAGAATGCGATTGGCTCTGAATGTAATTCCAATTTCGCTAAAATAAACTTTAAAATAACCAATTGATTGTTTTCCTGGTGTGTTTTACGAATTGAGCACCATTTCAAAAAGTGTTTTGATATGTGGCCATGAAACTCTGCAGCAATAATCCAAGTCAACGCATTGAACAGCACTTGACATAAAACCGGTATCCAGAAAACATTAAAGGATGGAGTTAAATATTTATCTGGGATTTGACACAAATGAGTAATTACGACAATGTAATATACAATGAAGTGAATTCCTAAAACATCATTGACTGTCTCGATTTCTTTCCTTAACTTGGAAACAAGTTGAAAGCCCTGTTGACATAAAATTATCTTCAATCAAATAAAATCAAAATATTTAAAAAACTACTTTGTATTTACCAAATCAATATTTGAACTTCCAATCAAAACTAGTTCCTTGTTGAACTCAGAAGCTTTTGCCAACATTGAACAGCACAATGCAAAAATGAATCCATGATTAATAAAATAGTATAACATGACATGTATCTGTACAGCCAACAAAATCCAGTTGCCGGATGACAACCAGATGCAAATTTGTTTCACGAAATGTATGTCAAGATGCACGTCGTTTAGAATTTGTGCATATCGATTTACGGTAAAGTCGGAATACTCAGAGTTAAAATATGAATACCATATGCTCATTAAAACTACAAGCATTTGAAATATTTTGTAGTAATATCCATGTGAATTCAACACATATGTGCTACTAACGTTAATAATTTCTTCTAATTTCTCTCTTTCGAACCAAATAAGTTTTACAAAGTTAAGCCACAACACTAGAGAACCCATATATGTGGCAAGTTCAAAACTCGCACTAACTATCGAATTTGTATTCGTAGGAAAGTTGCACATACGGTCTGCAACCGAAAATATGGTGTAGAATTGAACAAACAGATGTAAAATCCCACAGACAATACTTTGGAATTTGTGGCTTTGTAAAGTGTAATGGTTGATTATGATATTCCAGTGCACACGAAATGGAACATAAAGTACAAGACTAGAAATATTTATGAAAAATATTAATGGTGATTCGACTTTGGGGCTTTCTGGGACAACAAGGCATCCTTTACCGTTTCCGTTGAACATTTTTGATTTTGCAACCATAATATATTAGTTGACTCAAACGGCAGTGGTGGCTTATGTTAAAACTGGTCTAAAGTAACACGTAAGTTTGATACCAGATTTCACTTAGCAAAATTGGACTTGTACATCTCTTCTGACTAACCATGTTATTTAGCTAGATGCAGGGTGATTCCATTTTTTCAATTAAAAAAATGGATGGAGAATTGAGGGAATCCGTAATTAAATTAATTAGAAAATACATAAGTTATGTTAGCTATACCTCTATAAGTCGTAAAAAACGTAATCAACGTCACGGTCTGCTTACAATACGCAATTACCCACAAAATTATTCAGGTTAACGCAAATTAACATGAAATGCTCTTTGTTTCATTTGGCTAAACGGTTTTTAATGTTTTATCAAAATTATAATCCAGTGAAACCACTATGTAGTTCAGTAGGGCATATTAAGTTTTTGTTTCTCAGTCAACTGGGAAAATTAGTTTATTAGTACACTGTTTATTTATTTTTAAATTTGTCAGTGGATTGATATGACAAAAAGTTATAACAAGTTTTATGCAACTCATGTAATGTATTTCAGTGTTTTATTTTAGATACTTTGCTTTCTGTATATTTGTTAATTATTCTAGTATAGGTATTCCAACTTGAATGTACAAAAAAATATGCAATGCAAAAAACTTCATAAATTTTAAAATAAATTACTTTACTTTAGATCAATACGTTTCGTTATTTTTTTACTTAGAAACCAACTTATGAATTAGAATGATTGCTATATATGACTTACAGTTTGATATGTTTAAAATTTAGCCTAGTTTCCTAATATTTTTGAAGCATGTACTCACTGTCCATATTACATCATTGATAGCATGAAACTTTCGATTGATTAGTTTTTTTACCAAGTAAAAAAATATTTTGGCTAACATGCAATTATTAGAGGTGTTGCTTCAAACGCCATATGATTGACGTTCGGATTTACAGTGGAATTTGCTTGTAACCATTTTATTATTGACGTAAATATTCATCCAATACATATCATTATTTCGCTCACACCCTTGAATAAATTGAGTTTTAGCAGGGTAGTTTTGAAGTTAATACATTTAATGATAGGATACTTAATTTTTCATGATATGATATCAAGTAATTTTTAGTATTGGGGATAAACTTTCGTTGAAAATTGGTACCAATTTTAGTGTCCGAATAACCAAAAATATTATACGTTGCGTTTAATGCTGTACTTCAACCGAAAGCTCTCAAATAATGTCACATAAATATAATGGAAATCTCAAGCTTTTCAAAAGTTACAATATGCCAGATTCCAACCAATCAATTAAATCTGGTTCACCATTTATATTTTTCATAAATTGGTGCAGTGCCATATGCTTTGTCCCATTCAGTGTAAAACAGAGTACTACAAACAATTATTTTACATTGGAAAGTGGAAAAATGCGGCCTTTCTGCTGTGGGGTAATACATGCTTTAATATTGGTGTACAACAGTTTTATTTTATTAGACCACTTCAAAAACCACAACAAAGTTACAAGTTCTTACATCAGCACTAGCTTTGATTTGGTGAGTAATCTGGCCACTGCAGTCTCATGGGTTAACTTAGTGAGAATCCTTTGGTTTGAAAAAGATAAAATAGAGCAAGTAGTGAATTTTACTGCAACCCTTAATTTCCGAAAATCAAGATTTACAATGATGAAAGTTATTCTAGTTTTTATGAGTCTTTTGTACACGTATTTTAACTTTGAAGTTGTTAATCTGATAAAGAAACGTGCCGCCGGAACAAATGAGTTTCCTATCTATTTATATGACATAATTGTAAAGTTCTTCGGGTATTGGGTACCTTTGGGAGATAAGCTTTTTGTGGCTATACATACGTATATACTATTATTTTACTTTATAAGCCCTGCATTAATAATCACACTGAGTTTTGCCATGCTATTAATGTCTTGGGAACTTAGAAAAAAATTGTTTTGCAGTAGCTGTCACAAAATTGACTGGGTAAGGTTAAACCTTTTGACAATATTATTGAATTCGTAAATTCAAATGTAACGTTGAAAGTGTTGTAATGACCACATACTATTTTTGTAGGGTATTGATACTCTTTATAAGCTGAAGACGGACGTTGAAATTGTGAACGAGTTATTTGGCTTCCAGTTTTTGACATATTATTTTGACGTCATTACTTACTTGTGTCAAGTACCTGATATGTTCATGGTCCCTTACTATCATCTTTCAATGGGTTTAACAGTATGCTACACATTGTTTAATACAGCGACGTGGGTAATTGCTGCGCAGTTTCATGGACATGTACGGAAATCGTTTAATAAATGGTGCCAAATGTGCAAACCGTATGTTAGTAAAGAGGATCAAACAAAATTAATATTGGTAAAGCTTGAGATAAACTCGGAACCAATTGCTTTGTCCTGTGAATTCTTTGTAATTACTTATGGATTTTTAGCATCAGTAAGCAGCTGCACATTTTAAATCCAATTAAACCATTTTTGACCATTTGAAAGATTTAGAAAACGTTTTGGTGATGCAAGATTTTCTTTTGGTTTTTCAGATGATCGGCTTTGTGGTTACTTATGCTATTATATTATTTCAATTGAGTAAATAATTTCTTTACGGACGTGTTGAGCAAATTTGTATTTGTTTTTAAAAAGCACAAAATAAATTATCTTACAATACAAAATACTATGGCAAAAAATTAAATTCTGACTTAATTCTATTTGATTAAAATACATCAACCAAATTAACATTTACCAACGGAGCCTATACCAAAATGATACTATTTCAATTTGTCTAATGGATAGTAAATAATGGACAATAATATCGCATGCACAAAATCTAATTTTCACGTGTGTCCAAACTAATTGGTTTTATGGAGTAGATATTTTTGGGCAAGGTGACAATTGAACACAAGCATGCTTATTTTGTTGGAATATTTCATAAGAAAATAATGTTGAATATTTCACAATATTTTTATGGCTTGTTTCTCTTGAAAAAACTCGAATTGGTATGATTAAAAATTCTTTTTATAATGTATGGTAAGTATTATCGCTGTCTTCGCAATTTTAAATCAAAAAGTTCAATTTGTTTACCCAAAATTTGGAATAAAATTAATTAATTTGCATTTTGCCGTAATTTCAATTAAATTTTCTTAAAATATTTAAAAAATAGTATGGAAGTTAAGTAAACACGTCTGCTGGTTTACAAGGTAGGAAGGCAAATGAACATATGGCCTTATTCCTATACATTATATGTGTGTGGATTACAATAAGTATGTTTATTATTGAAGTACAAGCATCCAAATTAGCAAGGTATCAGAGCATATGTGATTATCAGAGAAGCTGAAAAACTAATTCTAACAGCTAGAATCAAGGACAGCCGCACAACTATTTCCTGTCTTCGTAAAGATATCACCTCACAAGAACTAAGACTGACTAACACTTTGGATGCTAATACCTTTAACTTTGTACAAAAAACTGCTGAAACTAAGAAGAAAAGACTTCAAATTAACAAGACCAGGAAGCAGAAAATAACCTACCAAGCATCTAAAAAACCAATTGTCGAGACACCAATTCTTTGGAAGAAAAATAATATTCAAAACCTTTCCAACTGTCAACTTACACAAGAGGAAGAAGAAGCTTTAAGTAAAGGACTAAACTTCTGTTATGGACTCAAAAAAGAGGAACATGCCATTGCTGACACCATAATTGCAGTTGAAGGAGCTATTTCTATGAATGACACATTTATCAAACCGTTACCAGAGAGCGTAAAAATTGAAGTCAGAGAAAAGTCAAATATAACATACTAAGACACCAAAAAGCTCAACGAAAAATTGAAAGACGAACAGCCAAATATAGGAAAATTGTTGAAAATCTTCGTAAAAATAAAAATATATGTATACTAAAAGCTGACAAAGGGAACTCAACAGTAATTCTGAACAGAGACGAATATGAAAATAAGATGAATGATCATTTGATCGATGGACCATACAAGACCTTGACAAAAAACCCAACGGATCTATACCGGAAGCATGTTCTAAAATATTGTGACGAACTTGTCAAAGAGGAAAAGCTTACTATAGTCGAACAAAAATGTCTAACCAGCCAAAATTCAAGAACACCTATTCTATATGGCGCACCTAAAATTCATAAGAAAAATGTTCCATTGAGGCCAATCGTATCATCGTACAACTCTCCTACTCAAAAACTCAGCAAACTACTTCATGGTATTTTAAAACCGATTGTCGGGAAGAACGAACTTTCAGTTCAAAATAGTGCGGAATTTGTTGAAAAACTACGGAGCATACAACTTAAACCGGGAGAAGTTCTTATTTCTTATGATGCCAAAAGTCTTTTCACCAGTATCCCTATTGGCCGTCTATTACAATTCACTCATGATGCTTTGAAAAAAGATAACAAATTAGCACAAAGAACAAAATTATCTGTTACTGACATTGTCCGTGGAATGGAGATCTGCTTGCGAAACACATACTTCAACTACCGTGGAACATATTATGAACAGGAAGACGGTATGGCTATGGGCTGCCCACTCTCTACAATTGGAGCTGACATTTTCATGGAACGTATGGAGGATGAATTAATAGTAAACAACCAAGCAGTTAAATTCTATGCAAGATATGTAGATGATATCTTTATGATAATAAGAGGAAGGCAGGCCAAGACTATTCTTCAACTCCTCAACTCCTTTGACAAAAATGTACAGTTCACTTTTGAACTAGAAGATAAGAACAAGCTACCCTTCTTGGATGTCCTGATACACAGACAAGACGACGGAACAATGCAATTTTCAATCTATAGAAAATCCACCCACACTGATAAGTACCTCGATTGGCATTCAGTTCACCCCAAAGCTCACAAGATAACTGTGGTGAACACATTGGTCCAAAGAGCATTGAAAATTTGTGATCCCGTATTCATGGACGAAGAAATCAAATATATTACAGACGCCTTAGTTTTCA